>JAGFPH010000190.1:601845-668906 GCA_018207615.1 Philaenus spumarius | reverse complement strand
TGAAGAAGATGGGAAGGTAAACATTCCAACAAATCTGTGTGCAGTTGTCAAGGATCTGAACACTTTAAGTGAGAAAATTTATCCACACTTGAAAACATTCAGTATGGAAAATCTAACGTGGCTTAAAGAAAGAGCCATTCTGACAGCAACTAACGATACAGCACCGAACATCAACAAGTCTTTGTTAGATCAACTTCCTACAGAAATGGTGAAATAGGGTACCAGTCTGTGGACTCTGTTGTTGAGGTGGATGATGCAATTCACTACCCTGTGGAGTTCCTACACACTTTAAATCCACCAGGAGTTCCACCTCACAATCTCAGTTTGAAAGTTGGATCACCAATAATGCTTCTGCTCAACTTGATACCTCCAAAACTTTGCAATGGCACTAGACTGCAGGTTAAGGCTTTGCACATACACGTTATTGAAGCTACCATTATCACAGGCTGTGGTGCGGGAGAAATAGTGTTTCTACCTCGAATACCTATCATTCCATCTGACTACCCTTTTCAGTTCAAACGTCTGCAGTTTCCCGTCAAAGTATGCTTTGCTATGACAATAAACAAAGCGCAAGGACTGTCTTTGAAAGTGGCTGGGGTGGATTTAAGAAATGACTGTTTCTCCCACGGTCAATTATACGTAGCCTGTTCCCGTGTAAGCTCGCAACCTGAAGGCCGAACAAAGAACATTGTTTGCAAGGAGGTTTTTTAAATAAGCATATAAAAAGGCTGTCCTTCGGCAGGTATTAATAAAACTAAAAGATAAATATTTTATTTACTTAAGCTAAGAAAGTAGTACATAGTGTAAATAGCGTATTAATAAAGAGTATACGGGAAGAATTTGAAATTGATATTTTTTTATCGAGCTTAACCCGTAGCGAAGCACGGGCACCCAGCTAGTGACTAAATAATTTTATTGATTTATTTCCATAACTTAATTTAAATAGACATACTTTAATCCCATTGAAACACTTACTTTCAGCTCAATACAACTCAAAGTATATTATGTAACAAAGTATTGAACCCATAAAGTGTTTTTTGAATACTAATAAAAACATTTCTTGGAAATGGACCACTTCCTTCCCTGCCTGGCCAGTGCTGCCACTTAAATCGCCAAGTGCAAAATTATAACGGCTCTACAGTCGTAACTTCAAGTAACTTGATATTTTTTTATGGTGGCTTGAAATGACAATGTCAGTTACCGGTTAGGTGAGATAAAGTATGTGGTGTTTCCACTAGCAGTTCAACTAAGTGAACATAGTATTTCGTTATTTTCTGTAGCGATTCTAAATGTAGTAGAAATTTAATCTTGATACCTTCAAAGTGAGCTTTTGCTGCGGCCAAAGCAGCTTGAGGATTGCATTTCATTTCTCCTGTGGTTTGTATATCCAAAAAGAATACAATTATTAAGTAAATATCATAGTTGACAATATAAATCTGTCTCATTTTATTGCTGTTTTTATTTTCGTTATATGCATGACTTAATTTCCATCTGAAACTGCTTTCTCTATGCTGTAAGTATAATAATTCCACGGCATACTCGACCTACTTTACATATAATCTAATTAAAATTTGAATTACAAAATGCACTAGCGCAATATCTCCCTTTTATAGGCGCCCTTTGCTTATAGTATACCTATCTTATTAGTTTACTTTAATAAGTGACGCTATATTATATTGTAAAGACGTGTAATACTAGTGTGATGTTGCAGAAATTCTAGAAAGTCAGGGTACCGTGAGAACGCGACTTTGGATTTAATCTTGAGAATTCTACCGTTAGTTGGTTTTTGTATGAAATATTTATTTATGAGTGGAAACATTTCACGGGTTAAATATTAACTAGTTATGGTTGTTTCAATTTTTATTTAGGAAATTAATTTTTTCTTCATTTTCGACAAAAAGTGTGTAGCCTATCTTAATAAGGTATATTTAAAAATAGTATCATTCGTGAAATATAAGTTGTTCACCTTACAAAGAATGCAGTATTTTATCGCAAAGCCAGTGGAAAGTAAGATGGTCAGTGAAAAGTTTTACTTATTTTGTTTGCTCAAAATTATTATAAGCCACCAGAATAGTTGTAAAAATGCAGTTAATTATTTTGGCTGATTTTGACACAGTGGTTTTCTGGAGTAGGCCCATAAATGTAATTTCTATTTGTACATTTAATGAGTTATAAAAATTTATATTCAGGATGCAACAAAATACTTTATCCAACACTATCTTTTAAGATTTTACACGCCAAACTGAATAAAAAATGTCGAACGTAAAAGTCGCAATTTAATTTTTGTTTTTCTTTTGACCTCCATTGTGTAGTTTTTAAAGAAAAATGTACATCCATTTATGTTTTTTTGTAATAAATTATAAGTAATGCATTGCCTTCAACTATCAGTCAATCCAATTAGGGCCTATATTAAAAATAATAATGTATTACAATATGGTGAAATACAAAGGTAAATGTTAAGCAAATAATCAGCATTTCTCTTTTTCTGAGCACAAGAGGCTGATAAATACTAACTTTAAAGAGGAGCATAGTAGCGCAATGGTTCTACGCACTCGTATATTCTGCTGCAGTTGGAACCTTTAACCCAGTTTACTTAGTGTCGAGGCTACGGTTCATTTGTTGAGTGCCTAGGATTAAGCTAGGTTGAGGTGCTTTAAAGACTTAAGTCTAAAGCGAAGCTCTGCTTTCTGCGCTAATATAAGAAGCTGACAAGCGGTGCAGCCAGACAAGTGACAAAGCAATCATTGCCCACAAATTTAAAAAAATTCCACAAAAATACATTTAGAAGGATTTTTAGTTTTTGAAAAATAGTCGCAAAAACACTGATTCCCCTCCATATCCATTACACTCAACCCCCATCCCTCCCAACTCTATTAAAAAAGGAAAAATTGTTGTTTGTGAAATAACTCATTTCCGGTTGCCATGATAAAAAAAGTAAGACTTATACGGTAGTAATTGTATAACCTGTGATCATTATTTCAATTAAGTTTTCCGTTTATTGTGTAAATAAACATTAAATTTGATACCAAGCATTATTAATTTTCACTCGAACATAACAACTTCAGTATTTTTCCAGCCAAGATGTAGTTATCATTACGTATG
The DNA here is from genome assembly GCA_018207615.1 of Philaenus spumarius. NCBI lineage: Eukaryota > Metazoa > Arthropoda > Insecta > Hemiptera > Aphrophoridae > Philaenus > Philaenus spumarius. Next base: position 665,804 of record JAGFPH010000190.1, on the reverse strand, counting down.
AAGTAACATGAAGTATTCAAATCACAAACTGACTCTCATTATGTCATTGATGCGCTATAACAGACAAAAGAAGAGAGGTCAAATAGTCTAGGCGCTAATTAGGCGTCCCAAAACCAATTGACCATGAAAGTAATTGTTGGAAGGAAATTTACGAGATGTTACATAACCGGCACACTTAGTTGTGAGTAGGTAAAGGTTGCCTCTGATCAGCTGATGCAACGGTCACTGACCCCTTGTGCTCTTATTGTGCTCTTGGTAAACACTGCAGGATTGTGTTTAACACAATGCTACAAAGTGGGTTGAGAAGGTCAAAGTATTTTAATTGCATTTACTGTAGAGAAAGTGTTGAAAATACAATTGAGGTTAAACATACAAAAACCATTAAAACTATTAATAACTATTACAACAAACACAACAATAAAACTACCTCAAGTAAGTCGACACGATTTCCTCAAGTTATGCTTCATAAATTAAAGCATTTACTTAATTATAAGAATTATTGTTTTTGCCAGTTTTTAAACAAAATATTTACAAAACTCTTGCTTTCTGACTGATGTTGTAATTTAGAAGTTGTAATTAAAGCTCTTACACAAAACTTATAAATAAGAAATTATTATTAAATTTCGTGAAAAGTTTGTGGAAGTTTACGAAGGTCAACAACTTTTTAAATTACCGTAGACAAAATTTTAGGCCCATTTTAATCTCCAACATTTTAAACTTGTCCTCTTGTTTCAACGTAGGAATCTTTAAGAAATAAAAATGGGATTGACCAGTATTATACAATATATACATCGGCTTTCAGTTTAGAGCATCAAGAATTCATTTGGTGCTTTCAATTAGATCTGGGAAATAAAATGGAAATATAAGGAAAGTATGCTTTGTGAACAAAATCGTAATATAGAACTACTTAAAAGTTAAGCGGAAATGAGCTCAAGTTCTAATACACTTTAATATAAAGGTCTTTTAAATATTGTTAGTATATGTCGATGGCTAAAAGCGTAATCTTTGTATGTTCACGTTTTGGTAAAAATTAGATATTTATAACATTGTAAAGAAGGAGTATAGCTCTTTCTTCCTGCACAAACATTGAATGTCCATTCCAAATGATAATAACTGTGTTGCAGTTTAAAAAATATCGATTTTTAACAAGACATCTTTTTGTTTGTGCACATTTATTGTACGTCCTCAGATTTCACAGCCATCACTTGTCTAAGCTGAATGCTTGTGTGCACACTTATTGTATGTCAGGACTTACAACATCTGAGCAAATTAAGATTATAACCAACAGTCAATTCCATTATATGATCACATGCAGGATGTCCACAAGTCACAAACTACTTGTGCACAAATATATAGTATGTCCCTTATTGTAAATTATTTCATTAAAGTTGGCAGAAATAATACAAATTAGCTTAAAAGTGTTATTGTTGTCTAATAAAATATTATCTAATGCATACATTTATAAGCCTGTTGAGTATTTAGAGGGGTTTCCACCCTAAGTTAGAAACCTTCTTTTCGCGTTTTCCGAAAGTTTACGTAACTGGACATACAATTATTGGGCGTTTACCATCGATGTACTCATTCAAAATAACTATAAATTGTATGTTATAGGCGCCAAATTTATTTAAAAAACTTCTTTTTGTAAAAGGTTTAAAGAAGAGGTACTAAGGAGAATATATGCAACACATGCTTCAAGAACTGATTTTATTTATTGAAATTTGAAAATGAAAGTGTCATTTAACTTGTTTGAAAAAATAATTATTACCTAGGTAAGTTAATATTTTACCACTTGTGTATATTATATAATGGCACTGCTTTAAAATTGTAAACACATTTTACTGATTAATCCCCACGGTGGTCACTGCTTTTAGCAGATTAATATATTTTTAGTCCCCAAATTAGAAAAAATGATTATTTCGAAACTAAGGAATGATTAAAATATAAAGATATTTCTTTACCCACTCCACGTTGAATGGACCTAATTAATATATTACCTAGGAGAGGAGTTGCCATTTAAACTTATTTTATTAATGGAAACCATGTTAAATTTAAAATTTAATTATCTCATTAAGTGGTTAGGTACAGTAAAGCAATGATTCAAAAATATAAAAAATATCCCGTTTCCGACGCCATGCCGAATGGACCTTAAAAGTTATCCAGGAAAAATATACCGCAAAACTTCAATACAGTTGCTCATCTTGGGAGCTCTTTGAGGTACAATAATGATTTAAATATTAATAACACACAATAGGATAAACTTCTTCTCATTTTTAGTCTACAACTAGTTCACGAAATATTGCAGTGCAATTTATAGGATTTTAAATAATTATATAGAATTTTTTTGAAAATTATTAAGATTTCTCGGCACATATTTGGAGTAGTTATGAGATCATGTTAATATTTAATTAATTATAAAAGTCAAGCGGCAGTTACTGGCAAATGAAAGAGGGAAATGTATATAGGCTGTTTGGGAGAACCTTGCAAGTACTGGACCTGGACCAATTGAAATGGCATGGACTTTGTGTTATTTTACTTTCTGTTTTTAGGCCAGTTAGTCCATTTGAAACCTTGACTTTATTAAGGCATCCCGTACTCACCCACCAAATACTCGCGTCTATCGCACAATTGCAAACGAAATAATTTAATTTAGCCCATATTTTACTTAAATTAAAATGTAAAACTAACATTTTACTTAATATTACTTGAGGTTATTGGCTAAACCTAACAGGTGGGATATGTTTTTATTTTGTTATATATTGTTAAATGCGAAATTTTAGTTTCTTAGGAAAGTATAAGTTATCCACGAAAAAAATATTTGTGTAAATAGGTTCAGTATTGTTTTTATTGTACCCCATACATTATAATATTATTATAGAATCCAAATTATTTTAAAACGGCATTAACTTTGTTTATCAACATACTGAAAACGGTATTTGGTACTGGGGTGCAGACTTTGAATCACTTTAAAATATACGTATTGTATCTTCACCAGTCGACGTAAATAATCGTAAAGTTAGGTACCCTTGAAACGACTTTTCGCTACATAAATTAACAGCGATTATGTAAAAATCATTACTGTATTGGTACTCTGCATATAATTAGGTGATATGTAATCATTTGGACAAACTGGAACCGTTACACAATGTAGGTCACGGAGTAGTCGGGTCATGGTTAGGCGTGCATTCACCTGCTCTCGTGATGTCTGCGATCGATATTCCTACAGTCGACAAAACACAAACATAAAGACTTGTGTGTTTGGATTAAAGGACGTCCTGGAGTAATCAACATTTGGACTTCAATTCATCTTGCAAGGATAATGAATATCATATGTATTCATCTCAAATATCAAATAGCTGACACACCTAAAAGGAAACCCGTCTATTGTTGTAGTCAACGCGTATTTATGGAGTTCTACTGGGTTGATTTGAATAATGTTTGTGTCGTTGGAAAGCGCTTTTTGATTATATTACAAAATAGTTCTCAATTAGCCACATTTCTCGCCATTCAACTTCTTATTTAATCGTACTTACCATATTAGTGTTATAGAATCATGAGTTATAGTATTTCAGCAAGAAAACAAAATTAATGTGTTTTCAATATAAAACTTTGTTATACGAAATTGTGAACAGCTTTGATTTATTCTGTCATAAACAAGTAATATAATTGGACATTGGTTTTATTAATGTTTAAATAAAATTTACTTAAGTTAATTTGTAACCATTACCAAAGCAAAACTGGCTGTACACAATAACAGATGAAATAGCGTATTATGGTCAACAGGACTTATTTAAAAGAAGCAGATAATCTTAAAATATGTATTATTTTTATTTGTTTAAAATCTGCATAATTTTATAAAATGATTGGTACAACAATATTCAAATTGATAGATTATTTGCAGAATTGCAGTTGATTAATCATTTGTTGTTACAATTTTGTTGGCAGTGATTTAAACAACTGATGTTAGGTTATGTGTTTGTAGCCTTCAGCTTGAGGTTATGTGCATGTTTTGTGCTATAACATCCCTAAACTTTCAGGGAAAATATATTTAAAAAGTCTAATGGGAGTTGAACTCTCATATACCTGCGATATGAAATTACCAGACTTTTTAATTAGTCTCTACTACAACAAAATTCAAATTTAATAATTCTATACCTATATTTTGGTTATATTTGCAAACTGCACATTGCCTACAGGATTCCTTACAAATTATGAAACTAAATAATCTACAGATTTTATTTATATAATTATTTACTTGTGTTTTGAGGACAATGCACCGAAAAAGGCCACTTTGTACTGGTTGTAATTGTGTGTGTTTAATAATAAATGATTTCTGTTTACATGTAGGTAAAATCTTCTTAGATAAATTATTTCGCCCACAATTGTGTGAGAGGAGAGAGAAATGCCCCCCTTTAGTGTAGGCCTATCAATACAGTATATTCAAACCGTAGTGAAAAATTTAAAACGTTTGAAATTATTTCATAATAAAATTACATTGACTGTTAACAAGGAATGTAAACGAATATCCGATACCTGATACACTTTATATTGTAATAATTAATACTATTATAGTTTCAGATGATGGCTTCATTTTCAAGTAAATTATACAGATGTGTTTACAATATACTACGAGCTATACACATACCTTGTTAAAAGCTTCTAAGAAACAACAACTTGTATACTTCATTTTGATTTGATTGTTTCAGAACAATTGTCGCCACAAATAAATATAAACACCAAAAGTTGTAAAGAGTTTTATTGCACAATATAAAGTCAACTTTATAAAACACAATACTCTTAATTCATTTTAAAGTAAAAAAACACGCGAAATTGGTACTGGTAATTCAAATTGCTCTTACGGTCAATGTTTTATGCAGTATATCGATCTAAAGAATATGGATTCAAGCTGTTGGAAAAATACTGATATTTACAAATAATGAAAAGAAAGTTTATCCCTATAAATCATAGTTACAAAATTAATATTTGTACTTTTAAAATATTTATCCAACAAAAATATATAGGTAGCTCAGCTAATTGAAGATGTTTACTTTTGGTACTACTGTATAATTATGCGTTTACTCTAATATTTCGATTAACAGCTGATTTTATACTTTGAAACAAGTATTTCTATTTTCATGTTAGGTTTATGTTTAGTAGTATGGTTAAATCAAGATGGTTATTCTTAACCGTTATCATTTTATATCATAAACTTAATAATTTAATTTGGTTTAGCCATTTAATATTATTGATCATCTCTGCTTAGGATAGGAATGTTTAATCACACTATTGAAACGTTAGCAGGGTTTCAAAGGGGTTTAAATTATTAAATTAGGGGTATAAAATAACCGGCTATAAACGACGAGGTTAGCCGAAGAGCCCCTGGATCACTGACAATACATCCCATTGTAGGCCTACTACCTGCACAATCTCAGAACAATCACACATGTGTAACCATATTTAATGAACCATATTTCTAAATATACAACTCGGGAGCCAAGCACAGTTACCTCAGCCGGCTATAAATAAATACAAAACACATTAAAAAAGGTGTCGTGAGTCGTGAGTCCCCTCGAAGTCCTAGTGTCCCAGGGCTATAGAATGTATTCTATATCCCTGCTAGTGACAGCCAATCTTGTCAAACGTTCTGCCGGTATCATGTCGCGTCGTTGCTTTCTAGATCGTCGTCGGAATACCCACAGATTCGGTGACCGCTCAGAGATTCACACCTAATCCTAACCCTGATTCTGAGCGTGTCACACATTTTTATTTTAAGAGAAATTACAAAGTATATGTGTAGCAAGAGGGTTTTACATATATTGTTTATGGGGGTTTTCCAGTGTGTTTACATTAATGGTATGGACTTTAGCAATGTATTTTTAGATTTAAAATTATTTTTCATTCTGCATTTACAAATATTTATATTTTTGGTTAAAAAATTATATTTTTCAGTATTCTGTTTGTAGTACTTCTTAAAGCGTATACTTTAAAATATATATGTCAGAATATTAGTCATAAGACAAAATTAATGTTGTAATACAAAATTTAATATCTTTGTTTGTGCGTTATTTTTGACTCCTTAAACTATCGAAAAGGTAGATATAGTGTAAGATTTCAATACTAAACTAGTATAGTATGCTTGTTCCTTCGAAGCTAAGTGATCCCAAAACCGATTGTATCTAATGAATCACTATTACGGAATAATATTTGAACTTCAATTCATGTTAATCCATCCAGTAGAAGCTTATATTACAGTACTTATCCTAAATATTTAGTCATAACACACAATATGTGCAAATATATTAGATTTTTTAGTTTCAACAGATTATTTTGAAAATTTTTTTGTTACGAAAATAATCCAACCTCAAAACCAGATATCTAACTTCTTTAAAACTTTTAGCTAGACTTTCTCAGTTCATTGCCCAATATTGGCAACTGTCACGGTTACAACTTTAATATATTCTCATCACGATTTATAGTAAGTTTATATATTCGCCAAAATTGCGTGCTCTCGTATTAGATCCCAATCTTAGAAAACACTATATTATTATGCTGCATATTTTGACGACCTGATGGCGGCATCCGAGTTGAAAGAAAAGTCTCTCAACAATGTTACACGGAACTCCCATACTAATTGTTTTATCTTATTTAGTATCACGACCGGCACAGTTTCACAATAGCGGCGGTTAGACAGATCTTCTATCTCACACTCTCTCTAGAACATGTGGTATATGTGTATGTAAATTTAAGCTCTAATTCATCGACTTAAGGCATTGCTCAATCGTATTGTTTGTAAAATATTATTGAAAGGTCTAATAGTTTGAAACTTAGGTCGACAGATGTCAATCAAAATTGTGTAGACGAATTAAGAATGTAAACAATACATGATCGCACCTATATTTCGAGACCCGATTTAAATTAATAGTTCAAAATGTATACAATTGTAAAGTTCAAATCTCTCCCAGTTTAAATTGTTCTCCCTAGACCTACAAGCTGCCACCTTTAATATAAGTTGTACATTTTAAATTGAAACTTTATAATAAGCTTTGCATACTGATTTTAATGTAATTTTGTTCATACTAGTTAAGGTTAACTTTCAGAGAACTAATAGTCTCAAAGCCGGATTCGAACGAATTTCAGCTAGAACAATTGCCATACCAATACGCCCCAATACCAATCCTGTAGCTCTAATACTGAGTTTATAATATATCAGTTATACGTGAAGTATGTGTAGGTTATAGTGTCCGGTAACATCTTTAAATTAAGTTGTATTCATCCGATTAATGTACATTTTAAAGAAATATAATGACTTTCTACTGTATTTTAGTATTAATTACATTAAAAAAACGAAAAAAGACAAAAGGAACAAAAAACTTGATGTTTTTTACTTCCTGTTATCAAAGCGAGATACAAGTTGTATGAAGAAGAACAAAGGTAATTCGGAATATTTGTTGACGAGCTTTTTTTCGAGTTCATTGCATGAAGAACCAAATTAAATTTAATAATTATTATACATTCCAAAGAATATGTATTTGACACAAAAATTAAATATCGCTGTCGGAAACTCATATATTTATAGAATTATCGAATATCTACCAGAATGGTGAAGTTAAAAATATCTATCATAAAAACATAAAGAAGTCAACTTTGTAAGTTTGTTTTTTGTGCCGTTGTTCAGGGTAATATGAGACAATTTAGTGAACCTATTTGAAAAAAAAATCACTGGTGGATAGTTTTACTCTTATGGTGGGTAACATAAGCTCATTCGATCTTTAAAAAAAACGTAGTCGTAGTATTTAACATCTCTTACACTAGCTTTTTTTTAAGGCCTCTATGTATATTTATTTTATAAACTGATGGAACCTGTCAGCTATGTGCAATATATGCCTATTAATATTTATTCGACACCATAGTAACTACAACTAAATATGTAAGCCTACACAACATAAGAATTTAGTTTTAGATATTATTTTATCGAATAAATATTAATAGGCCTATATTATACATAGCTGTATTATACCGGCTCCATCAGTTTACAAAATAAATTAACATTCATTTATTATTTGTAATAATTTACTTGTTTACACGGTTCCTCAGCAAGGGTTAATTTAATTAAATTACAAGTGGAATAACATAGACCAAGACCGGGATTTAAAGGTCCTGGATTCACATCCCGGCCTTGGTTCATGTCTTTTCACTTGTAATTTAATTAATACATTTTTTGGAGACTTTTAAAAAATTGCTGCCATTGTAATTCAAGGTAATAGTTAAAATTATCTAGTCAAAACTTAATTATAAAAAGATGGTTTGATTTTGTTTTAACCTGAAATATGAATTAAAATGTTCAATGAAGGAACGTTTAAGCACGTAGGACTTATAAAATGCTTAGATACATTTACATTTTGGGTTATTTTGCACAAAAAATATTGTACAAAAACTCTTTACAAATTATTAAATTATCTTGTGGACTGTACCAATAAGTATTGGTTTTTGTTGTGTGTGTACATTACTCCTGTTTATGATGAGTAAAACTTTGACCTTCATACTCTACGTTACATTGACTAGAGTAGCATGACAATACTTTATAGACAGTCTCCCTTGGTATTTAATAAATAAGCCTACATACCGAATATGCAGATTTAAACAAAGTAACGTCCATCGCGCGCATTTGATTCATACACGACAGATCTGAATACCACAGAAACATTCCTAAAATGTTTGTCTCTGGTGATGACGTTTTAGTCGCTGGCTCTTCCAACTATCTCGGTACTCGAACACTCTGGAAAAGTTCCAAATACCATCAAGGTGTGTCTTGGAAAGAATATTACGTCATCCCATTAACATTCACCCACAGTTATGAGTCTACAAAATAAATTTAGTTTTAATTATTTAGAACATGGTTGCTATTAATAAATAATTTCAAAATTACATTTCCATATCTGTAAGTAACGTACCTTATTAAAATTACGTGGTTTATGTAATTATGTGCAAACAATTAAAATTTTCTCATCAAGTTAAATCTATAAGTAAATTTCAAAAATACGTTTTATTATTCATGATGGTTTAAATGGTTTAATTAAAATATCTTCAAAGTTATCAAACATATCTAATTTAGATGTTTTTAAGACATACTTTTCTATAAACGTAAAATTTTCTTGAAGGTTATTAGCGATTTAAAAAAATAAATTTTCTTGAGAACTTTGAATTAAATTTTAATGTTCATTACTTAACTTTAAAAATTAGCTAAACATAATCATCTGTAAATAGTTCCCTTTTTTGAAGACAAACAAATACTTTTTAACAGAGTTGTATGACCAATTATTGATTTGAGCACAACCAATTATCAAAATGTCCACAGATTATATTTATTATACCAATATCAAATTTTTGAATCGTATGTTTTATTAAATACAAAACAAGCCGGAGAAGTAGGAGTTCGACTCGCCCAGCAGTGGGTTCGTAACACGAGTTCGCATCTTTTCAATTCTCCGCAACAAAATTACGAAGATTTTGGCACCACCAAGTTTTTTACGACACTGTGAGTGCATTTATCGTGTCGACAGAAGACACACAAGAATTTTCGCAAGATTTCAATACTTCGGCATTTTAATGCGAGAAGTAATAATATTATTGTACGTATTTCACTTAAAAAACGTAATAATACAAATAGTTTCTTTATTTTATATTAGAAGTATATAAGTCATCGTGTTGCAAACTATTATTTAATAGTTCACAAGGCATAGAAAGTGAACGTGGATCTGCCAGTTACTCTAACACTCCCATAATCATCATCATTTATTTACAGTGAACTTATACCGTACTCAAGATATCTTAAGTTGTTCACCTATTATAAGGAAAATGATCTCACCGTGTTCAAGGAATAACGCAATTCGTGCATTTGGAAGCTGTTAACCAACTCCTGAATAACACATTATTTTTATTAACTTTTGTATTATGAGGCTCACGAAGTCCGATATTATGATATTTTTTTAAATCACTAAAAATTGTGTAAGCCATGTTGAACACTACACATCACCATTCAACTTCCTAGTTTAATTTCAACATGTTGATTGTCAGATTGATGAATTCATGATTTAAGCAGTCATGTATTTAAACAAAATTAACTTCCGGAGTTTTAAAATGAAAATAGACTTTTACTTCTTAAAATTTACATTACACATTTTTCCTTAAATTTAGTGAAACAAAAAGTTATATAATTTTAAATATATTTTGCAACATATTTACGACCTTGAAATTATTAGAATAACTTGTAGGCTGTTTACTGAATATGAAAAATATAAGCTACTAAATAAATAAATAAATGTTCGTTTATATTGATTTAGTTAGTTAACTAGGCGCATGCTTTGTAAATAACAGTTAACAAAAAAATCAGTGGATTTAAACATTTTTAGTTATTCGTATAAAATGTAAAAACTGTTAGTCAAAGAAAACTTACAACAATTGAATAGAGACCATAGTTAAATTTAGTTTCTCAAACACTCCTAAATAAATGTGCAAGTAAAACTCTACATGGTTTCTTTTATCGATAAAAAGTTCAAAAGTTGTAAGCTTTATTTGGAACCTAAAATTACCATAACAAACTGCAAAATGACCTAGCAACTATTTAATGGGTGTTAAGAAACCCATTTGCAACAAGCTAAAACTTTGAAAAGATATACCAACTGGAAAAGGTAAAAATACACTAATGTGGTAGAGTAGGATAGCATTTAAAATTTTGTAAATATCCATAATCTTTTAGAAATCCCTATTACTTTATGCCAATATAGAGCACTTTGTAATAAATGTGTTTCTTACTTCAAAATCTACTTCGATGAAAATGCGTAGCCTATTTAGTAACTGAGTTGGAGATTGTAGTTCTATTGGATATGCAGAGAAAGTAATGATGATAAGTTAGTGATCCCATACAATATAAATATATTATAGCTGACATTTTGTTGAAGTTCAGTTGTATTAATACATTTGCTACAATTTATTATAATTTTCTTTGTGACATGGAGCAAACATTTGAAAATTAGCCACCTTTGGTTAAGCCTTCAACAAACAGAAACCTAGACATGATTATCACTTTTTGACACAAATTTCCGATTGACGTAACGATTGATTGTGGACGATTTGTGTATTCGTGTGCGAATATTTGGTTAAGCATAATAGCTCTTCTAATTTTAGCCTCAAAGGCTGACAGACGGCCGAAATGTAAAACGGATTGAAACCGGTGGAGATTTCATCACCATGTGTGACAAGGATCCATATTTCTGCTAGTTATGATCATAGAAGATGAGACCAGTTCTTCTCACAAGGCATACTAAGTGCAATTCATTTAATAATTGGATTTTACTATTTCCCTGCTACCTAAAATTATTCGTCTTCTTATATCCAAGGTCAAGACATTGTTAATGACATTCTTCGACAAGGACATCTTGGGCTGTATTTCAATTCCTTCCTTATGGCCAAAGTGTGAACTCAACATTGTATAAGGAAGTTTTGAAACAGTTTCTCTTACAGTTAGAGTTGCTTACAGCTGGACAGTGTGGAAGACGCTGCACAACAAAGTTCTGAAAACTGTGCGAGCATAGTGCGCCAATCCAGTTCTCTATACAGTGACTTGTCAGGTTTAGTAAAAGTAATAATCTTATCATCATTGCACAGCCCCTCTTAATAAATGTTGTTATACTAACGGAAGAAGTTACGTCGCATAACAAATATAGTACTGGCGTATTGCGCATACCCTATAAAAATAAGTGTTTTATGAAAACATAGTTATGAAATAATAATATTAGTTTTAACAAAGTAATTCTTTATTTATGTTTGCGAGTTGTTTAAGGTCTTTAATTTTTAGTTACTTTGTCTTTGGTTAAGTTAAATAGATAAGTTTAAAACAGAAGTCGATGTTTTTAGAAACAGGTCAAACATGTCTCTCGCTCCCAGAAGAATGATACATATATACTATTATACTAATCAGTATAGTAAACTGGCTAAGAAGTTTAAACAAACATGTAAACGGATTATCTATACTTTCTAATATTTGTAAATTTGGTTTACTTTGTGTATATGTTTAAACTTTACAGTATAGTCTTGTCCTAAATTATTGTCAAATCCTATTTTACAAACTAAGTTTGAAAGTAGCTGAGAATTCCACTACGTTCTTCGAAGTGGAAAATTGAATTAAAAAGTGTATATTTTAGAGCATTTTAAATAAGAGATTCTCGTAAATATGTTATATTTATATCGAAAGTTTACTCTACAGGAGTATTTTCTGCAGCTGAAAACTTCGACTTTCTTTCCCTTCACGTTCTGTATTGACACAAGCTATGATTATTTTTGTATTTTCTAATGTCGAAGCTAAATACAAATTCAGTTTAAATTTCTTCTTTTTTTAAACTTGTATTAGGTTAACTGCAACACTTGGTTGATTCCCTTAATGGGTAGCAAGATTACTTGACATTAGGAACACCTCCAAATATAGTCTTGTATTTTCTTCTTATTCCGAGTGTAAATGGGTGTGGACAGCTGTTATCTATGAATATTGCATTATATCGACAGAGCGTTGACATTAGGAATATTTACTGTGGCAATTTTGCTTGTAAATTATGAAACCTAAACGTGAATGCTAGAGAATTGCACAAAATATAAATGGTGTCCCATCTATCTGAAGGTTTTTAGAGTAACTGATTCCAAAGCTTTATATTCCAGATTCTAATCTGGGTGGGCATCACACAGGTTTTTGTAGAAAGAAAGTTTACTTACAAGTCAAAACAGCAAATTATACTTGTTATTGGCTTTAAAAAAACACTTTAGTATTGTATTGATGTAAAAAAGAAATTAAGTGTTTTTTTATTTAGAAAAATTAAGTAAAATTAAACATCGTATAAATACGTATACTAAATTAAGTGGTACGCAGAGGGAGAAGTATTTATTTGAGGAAGGGTTTTACTGTAAAAAGGGACAGAACTTAGCTAAAGATTGCGAAGTAGTAATTTAAAAAAGGAAATCAAAGTTAAAGGAGTAAATCTATAACCATAAAAAGAAACAAGATTTGCATTGCAGATAGAAAGGAAGAAAGTAAGAAAGAGAAGGAGAGAGAAAAACAGAGAAAGTGAAAATTTTATTTTGAATTTTCGTCCTACTTGTGGATTAGAGGACATGAAACCCGTTTCATATAAATTGTTATTACCCACGAATATATTATTTTACAAACTTCTCTTAGTGATATTAGACAAAAATACGTAGGCCTATTATAAAATAATAATAATAAATAAAAATACAAACACTGAAGTTTAATTGTTTAAAGTTTAATTCACTGGCATAAAATAAAAACATAAATAGCCTACACTAAAAAAGACTAATCTAAAAACACTTCAGTTAAACTAATGAACAAAAAACAATCTGAAACGAGAAACAGAAAAATCTAATAAAATTACAAATCTATCATTTGTTCTCCAAGCAAATGCCTCCTGACTTCGACTTGAACAATAACAAAATCGAGGAAAACAGTAGACACACATGGGAATAGAACATATGCATGCCTATCTTATACAGTATTATTATACACTATTATAAAACAACTGAGTGACTAACATTGAATGTAACTAAAAGTTCTCACAACTATTACCCAACAATAGTATTATTTGTTTCTCAAGCAGTATTTGCATAGCTATTTCAAAAATATAGATGTCCACAACAACTAAAGAATAATTTAAAAATCAAGTCATCACGTAATATGATCTTATAAATTACATTTGTGTAGAAGAGAAACTAACTCTTGAATTCTATTTTTATTTCTGAACTATCGGTCGTACCTAGCTTGGCCTGTATTTTAAAGGAAGTAACGTCGCAAAAGATTTTTCAGGACACCATTAACATTCGGTAATTCGTTCTGCGATTCTGTGAATTCGCCTACTACCCTTGAAGGCTTCAGAGGTCTTATTACTATCCCAACTGTCTGAGCATATCTTGATTTTTTACCTTCTATAAAACGGCACATTACAATAAAATTAACATAAGCCTCTGTTTTGGTGTCGTTGCATACGTACCAAGCGGATATGATCTGAGCCGTTAAAAGTCTCCAACACTCTCCAGCACCTACCGAGTTCAATAGGTGTCGAACAATTTCGATCCGTTTGTTAGGCGATTTGCGTACCTGAGTCTTTCTCTTCGCACTTCTTCCTTGTTGGAATTACAACCTCATAACTAAATCTTGGAACACACACACATCTATCTGTGACCAGACCTAATATTGGGGTCATCGTCCATAATCATGTTTGACCTATATTACCTCTGTCATTTGTTCTTCCTTCCAATGCTTCCTTCCCTGTTGATGGCATAGAATTGTCTTCTCGGTCACCCTTAAATTGAGTTCATTGATTAATCGCTTTTATTTGGGCACAGTCGTGGAAATAAAGCCTCTTCAAATGTGCCCACCAACAAAATACATAAATGTTTACAAATATAAAAAAAAGAAGAAAAAAAGAAACTCAAAGACACGTACAAATGAACACAATGACTTTTGTTGCCTTGCATTTGTAAGGAGGAAGTAGTTTTAAGATAACGGCGAATATTTGCTGAGGCTAAATATATCGTTATTGAGCAATAAATACATTATTATTGTAATTTCTTTTAAATAGGATAATAATTTGTGACGGTAATAAGCATATGGTTAATCCCACCACATTCTTCCCTCTGACACCTGTTCTAATGATGTCCTCGCGGTAAGATGAAACGGCTATTGTAACAAAATATACAGATATATACTTCTGATTTTGGTTTATTGTTAACGGTGTAGCCAGCATAAGTGATACTTATGCACTTTCAATCACTACTTGTTTAAACATGATTAAACAGCCCATGATACTCGGACAAAAATGCTTAAATCATCAATCAGTGTTAAATAAAACCACTATCAACAAAATGTTTTTGAGTTAAACTATCGTAAAAAACAAACAAACGTTTCATTTTTATGATATAAGTTATTACTATTATTTTATATTGCTTTATTTGTTTGTATTTTCTAAATGTTTGAATTAATTTGTTTCTAATGACCAGTGCATTTTAAAAATGCTAAAGACGTCATTTAAACTGTTATGTTCCTTCCAGATTATCAACTAGATTATTAACTGGCATGGAGAGGTTAAGAAAAACAATATATGTAAAATGACAGAATTCCAGACCTTGTAAGAAAAACTGAACAATTGTCTAATGATCATGACATACATTTCTAAAAGCATACAAAATTTAGTTTAGTTGGGTTTACAAAGATTTTGAATAGATAGATACATTATTGAAACAAATTATACGACATTTTATAATTTGTACTTAGTATTTCACTTTTCCGTTTTTTTTTTCAAATAAGCTTAGAATCCTATATTAGTCAACCTATGTAATGGTTAAGTTGAATTTTATTTTGTGAAATTCAAAACTACTTTCATGATAAAACAATTTGGCTTGATTTTGAAGAATGTATGATCTATACAGAATGTCCAAAAAGTCCCTCCCAATTAACTTTGGAACAAGTAGAAATAAATAGAAATTTCTTAAATTAGTAACTTTGTTTTCAACTTTGACTGGCCGCCATTTTTGATAGGGTTAAGATAGAGATCTCTAATTTGTGCCATTCTTCTTCATTTATCAAGCCCTTTAAAATGAGGTATCACTTGATAGAAGTTTGTATTAAAGATTTTTGAATTACCCTCTCAACTGGGATTTTGGGGTAAGGGGTGAAATGGTCTGTTACACCAAAATTCATCTCCCTGTGTCATATAGAGATCTATTTGTTCAAAAGTTAAAGGGGGGGGGGTCGTTTTGGACACCTGGTATAATAATTAAGTTAATTGGCTAGTAACTATTTCGTAGTTGGCTTTGCAGTCGGCTTATCGGCTTATATTCAGTATAGAAACTATACTGAGTCAAAACCAAGATAACAACCAACTTTATGCTGTATAGTAATAATTGTGTACACAAAAGTCATCAGTTTGAAATAAAATAGATTCTACAATATGAACTCCTTTCAGTATCAATTAAATAGGTTGGTAGATGAGTAACTAATGCGAGTAATTTCTAAAGAAACCTGCATTCATTTTCTTTACATAATATCCTAGATGTAGTCTGGAACTTCTCTTAGAAATTTCAGTTTCTAAGAGAATTGATACTAATGAAAGATTTTGAAATAAGTTCAGTAACTCTTAAGATTACTTCGAACTTCCAAACAAACAAAGATTACATCTTTATAATGATAATATAGATATTGGTTATTTTCTTTATAAAATACAGAGTGTTCACAAAGTCCCTCTAACCCCCCTTTATTATTTTTGTTATTGAAAATAAGTTAACAAAACAGGATAATTTTTCCTGTGTTGCATAACAGGACAATTTTTTTGACATATCTGAACCGCCATGATTTTGGGGGGCTTGAGTGGGCATGGGGTCAACATTTTCAAATGTAAAGGTAGGTCATGTAATACACCATTGAAAAGTTTATTAAAAGAGAAAAAGAATGGCGCAAACTAGAGCTTAGTATCTTGCTTGGTTTCAAAGTAATGGACAAAGTTCTGGAAAATGATATTTTTTATCGTAGCATCAAAGGAGGTAATTAATTTGTTAATATTAGATGTAAGTAAGTTGTAGGTTAAATGTAACACATTTTAAACATAGAAAGTGTAACTAAGTGTAGTAAGTTACCACTAATTTATCTGAGTTTCTATGTCTACTTGAAAACTTTGGGGTAAATATGTAAATGGGACCCGGAATACAACCCTTGACCTTTGTGTACTGTTTGAGTAACTGATAAGCACCACTTTTCATGTACTGATAGGATAGCAATACCTCCCTCATTTTGTTTCTGATGTTTGTTGTGATAGCACTCAGTTTAGCCTTTTTACAAATGAATCGCTCAAATGAAGACAAAGTTGAAATATTTTTTTACGGACAAGATCCTGCTTTGGTTTTATAATAAAAATATCATTTTCTACAATTCTGATTGTTCATTACTTTGAAACGAAGTAAGATATTAGGCTCTAGTTTGCGCCATTCTGTTTTTCTTTCAATAAGCTTTTCAATGATGTATTACACGACCTACCTTTATATTTTAAATTGTTAACCCTAAATCATAGAGGGTCAGATATGTCAAAAAATGGATATATTATATTTATTTATATATAGATATAACAAAATCTATATACAAAGGTTTGTTAACTATTTTCAGTAAAAAAATATTGAGTGTTTTAAGGGAACTTTATTAATATTCTATAGATTTCTTTTGGCATTCGGACTCCTATAACTTCAAGTGTCGACTAAAATATTTTTTGTTAACTTCTTCATTATGACTTGAAGACGGACATTGTCAACATTGTGACAAGCATTATTACACGCTGAATTATTTGGAAAAAAATGACGTCTTTACCTAACCGTGGGAAAACATAACCTGCTTACTTGCCTACGTAATTTGAATCACGTAATCCTTTTGAAATGCTCTAATTCTGAGTCCAAGTGGACGTCTTGCATAGAAAATGGAACATGTTGCAACCTGCCGTGACGGTTTTACTTCTACCTTTAGTTTCGCGTACTGTCGCGTGTTAAATACTTAACTCAGGTATTTCTTATAAAGTTTACCATTAGATTTAAAATGACAGGCAGACAACTGTGTAAATTCAAAGAAAACTAATTCTGTTTGGTGAATTTGGTACAAGTTATTCTATTTAAATTGAACGTAACAATGTTATAACAAAGAATGTGAGCCTTGCAAATAAGATAATGTTCAATCATATTTTTGAGTATTGGTGATAATTAATTAAGTTTAGAATTAACTTGTTAAGCTCTTTTATTGTATCAATTTATAAGACTGTATTCATAGTACATTTTTTGAAAACCATACAACATTATTAAAGACGGAAAGAGATATACAAGAATCTGATCTGGGAATAGTTTTCTATCTTTAGTAGGAACCTCAGAAAACACATTTATAAATCAGAAACCCTTCCCTCCCTCCAACCACCATATCTCAAAAATGTTTAATGGCTTTTGATACCTCAAATTAAAACCCTTAAAAATTAAGAACTTCTGTATCAAATACAATTCTATTAGCTTTGGTTTTGAACTAGTAATCAAGATTTTATCGTTTCAATGATAGTTAAATCCGAGCAAAATATTGGGTAAGTTTACATCAATCAGTTTTTAATGTCCCCTTCCCTTTACTTTGACAACTTCTTTTCTCTTAGTCCAACGTTTTATTTCTAAAGCATAACCTTAATAGTATTTCATGCCCTAAAAACAATAATTTATTAAACAAACATATCATTTTTTTTTTTTTTTTTTGAAAGAAAGTTATGTTCAAATTAGTTAAAGGTAAAATCAGTTTACCTAAGTTCAACAACAACTAACAGTTTTCATATTACGCCACTATTTTCATAGTTCTGTTCGATATCATCAACTATTCTATAAAACAACTTGTTTCAGAATAACTAATGTATCCGAAGATCATTTTTAACTGTCATAATACAGAAATTAATGATTAAATTACTTTAATTTGAGATATCACAAATCATTTGTGTGTCTGTGTTATCTTAAAGATGAGGTATTTTGTAATGCAAATTTAAGTGTCTAAATAATGATCAAATATTATTTTAGCTCTTTAAAATACTAACAATCTATACTATTAGGATTTTTTATTTCTTACGCCTTACTTTGAAAAGTTATGAAAGCACAACAAAAACATTGAAACAATAATAATTTCACAATTAGATTCATCATATTAATCTGTTTTATTTAAGCAATTAAATGCAATGAAATACACAACTTTTACAGCTTATTCCAAATCGTCTGAATTTATTTTTCTGTAGGATAAAAACTGTGATTGACTTGTATTATTCTTATAAATGCAGGATTTGTATTTATATTGTACAAGAACTTAAAATGATGAAATGCAATCAATGTCAATACGAAATGCGGTTTTCCTACACAATCATGATTGTCAATGTGTGATTTGTTTATATTAATTACTAATAATAAAATAGGTTATTAATTTCTGTATTGTTTTAGTAGAACTTTTTATTGGTATATTTATGTTATACCAATTTTTTCAAAATTTTAAATGATTAAAATGGTAACTTGTATCTTACCGTGTTATTTCAATAAACGACTTTTAAACTAATTTTTAACTAAACAAACTTAATAAATTAAAATCAGATAAAAATTCAGGTTTTGAATTAATACTTTGTATACTTAAAAAAATATAATTAGTTTACATAGTTTAAACCATTAGTCACTTTAGTAATTTTTTTAAAGTTTGCATATTTCTTATATATTTAATTTCTTATACATAAGAAATTTGTTACTTTTCACGCTTAGGCCTAAATGTTTCATTATAAAGGTCATTTGACATTATGAATTTGGCCGATTTCCTGTCTTGAAAATTATGCTAAGTTTAAGTGTGTTTAAAAAATGTAAATGTTTGAAGATACAATACAAATTTAAAAAAATCATTTGAGGACTTACTTATAATCGGTAATAGTAAAAGCGATAACAAAAGAGTTGTAAAATATATTTTAAGTAATTATTAAATAAGAAAATATAACTTCTATTATTATAACATTACGATGGAAGGAATGAAGACTTTAATAATAATTAAATTAAGATGATTTTAAAATGTGGAGAAAATAATTGCGATGTGATTAATCCAACTATGCATATTATTCTAAATATGTAGTAGGCCTACTATAGTAAATAAACAGGGAGAAGAGTAACATTTTGAAAATTTCAATAAAGAAATATAAACCGAAATAATCTGTTAAACATTTTAAAGTAAAATAAACGAAGAATTGTTTATCTGGATACTTTGCATGTAACGGCCAAGCATTACATTGTGTTAATGCATTTCAACGATTATATCATAGAGATGACGCCACAGGGCCGTCTCAAGGGATCAAACTTTATGTAGGAGTTTGCAGAGTTGAGCAGAAACTATTTTAACAAACTGTATATATTGTTGGTTTGACTACGTACTTTTGATTATGAAGGGAGATTTTTTGAAAACCACCAGTATTATAAAAAAAAAATGGAAAGAGATTTATAAAATCTGATCTCGGGGCTCTTATTCATTGTTATTCAAACTCCCAAACCCCACCCTCCTACCATACCTATTTCTAAAAATTTTAATCGACACAATTGGTTTGTGATACATAATTATATTGTAGCCCTTTAAACATTACGAATTTCTGTTGTAAGACAATGAAAATCGGCTACCACATTCGTTATCTATCCTGTAAAATGTTGTTTAAAAAAATTATATTATTTAAAAGACGGAAACAGATATTAAATCTGATCTCGGAACAGTTATTCATCTTCAGGGGGAAACGTACAAACTCTTTTTACACAATCCCAAAACCCCTCCTCCTCCTATGATGACGTCTCAAAAATTTGTAATGGTCACATAAGGCTTGTGATACATCTAATCAAGCCCTTTAAGAAACCATGAATTTCTGTGATAAGAAAATAAAAATCGGCTAACGCATTAGTTTGTTGTTCGATATGTTTTTGTAAAATCCTGAATATATTGTGTTTGTATTATCAGATAAATCTCTAATAAGTTTATAACATGTTTTAAAATAAAATTTAGAAATGTGATGATACAAATTTGTTATTTTCTTATTAATAAAATATTTTTGTTATTGAATTAACAACATTAACTAGGCCTATCGGTATTAATGAAAACCATTAGCAAATTAATGACAAGTTGCTCAGTGAGGCACACACAACACATGCAATAAGGTATTTTCCATGACTGACTGGATAAGATTTTAAGTTGACGGTGGTGGTCGAGAATTTTCTTTTGACGGAAAGTGGTGTCTCAGCAAGAGGACCGTTAAAAACCGTATTATAGTAATACTAGTCCGTGGTGTGCTGGACTGCTAATTAAGAAGAGGCCTAAAACTTTTCTGATTGTAGTCTAAATGTGATGCTAATACTACTTTTAAAACAATTTAACTATAGTTGTATGTTTCTTTTTAAAACATAGAACATTATAATTATTGTTATTGCTTTTTCACCCAATGTTAACAGTTATATCCTAATTCTTTAAAATTATAATGAAAATTATTTTAGTACTATATTTGTTCAAGTGTAAAAATGTCACACTATTGAAACTTCTAACAAAGGGCAAAAAGCTCAATACCATTTAATTAAGCAGGACGTTGCAGTCACGGTAACTAGTTACCGTGGTTGATGCAGTTCAATCTTAATTTTGTCTGTCATCTTCATAACAAACTAACATTTTACCAAGCAAAGAAAGGAAAAAATACTTTTATTATGACCGACGTAACTGTTAGCCAATGATAAAAACAAAATAGTTTAGAAAAGCTATTACCCTAGTTTTCAGGTTTTATTGTTTGTTTGTCTTGGTTAGTTCTGTAGTACTACTTAATAACATTGAGTAAATAAAGTTATGCAATAGCAAACTTAGCTACAAGTACAACAATTCAATTCAAACGCTTAAGTTTTGTTTTGAATCATTTTTAAATATGATATAATTTGTAACTTTGGCTGCAAATATGTTTACTTTTGCTGTGATATAAATTTCATTTGCAAAGCAATAAAAGCCAAAACTGATGTAGCAAGGATACATACTATTGTAGAACTAAGGATTTTAATAGAATTAGTGTATTAGTGTTAGATGATTATTGATTACAGGCTTTTATTTGTGTCAAAAAAACTATATATAATTCTTGAATATATGCGACATTGTTAACTTCTTCTTAATTATTTGGCAAGATAAATTTTAAACTAATAACAGCCAAGGGTATTTACTTATTTCTGAATTCATAACCAATTTTAATTCAAACCATGTGTTACCGGCCAAACCCAATTTTAGGACAAATTTTAGTTCTGCCTAGGCCGAACTAGATTGTCCTGTGAGTGTCAGGACAAACTAGAATGATATAGGTTTGATCACGAGTAACTAGCTTATCTCAAGATTATCATGATAATCTAGTTTGCCCTTGATATTTTCAGGATAAACTAGTTCCTCCTGTTTATGTTTAGAATATATTAGTATTTCCTAGTTTTTAAGGAATGGCTGGTTATTGTTAGCAAAACTCACATCATCCCAAGTCAGACTATTTATTTCTATTAGGTCTGTAACAAATGTGTACTAGTGTACTTATTCTAGTTATTCTTCTGAACACCTAACTTTCATTGGAAGAACATAGATCTAACCTAACCTAACTTAACTTGACCATGTCTTCTTTTAGATCGAAATTTCCAAAGCTCAAGTGCTTCATCCTAACTATTGAAATCCAAACTAGTTTGTCTTAAGCATATTTGGTCAAACTAGTTTGGCCTGCTTAGGACTATTCCGAATCGGTTTGTCCTAACTCATGTAGGAGAATAGGACAATCTAGTTTCGCCAAGTTTGTCCTGAAATCTAGTTAGGCCGGTAACATAATATATAGGCCTACGTTTAACGGTGTTTTATCAATGATGTTAAAATCCATTGTCACTGACAGAAGTCAATGTTTATATTTTAATTTTTTAAACCCGCCTTATGCTTATTATAATCTATGATGATTTTGATTATGATTATTTGCATTAAGAATATTATTCAAAATTATTGATTAGAACTTTAAATATATCTTATAATGGGTAAATAACTGTTTAAAAATACTTACACAAATATTATTTAATAGCATTAATAATATTCAATAGTGAAAGATGTTCAGTATTCATTGAAAATTGAAAACTTATCAAATTCTCTTTACCGTAGGTGTTTTTGTAATCACATTTATAATATATTGCAATCAAAAACAAAAACTGTTATTAATATATATTTCAGTATATGTAGTCAACGATTTTTTCCTAGAATGGAATCACATATTTAGTCAAAGAAAATTTACCAATGTTTTTATTACCAAAAGGAAAATGTTTAACAATGTTTTTATTTTAGCATTAGCTTAAACATAGTTCACAGTATCTTAAACCATTAGTAAAAATCGTAAACGTTCCGAGCCATTCTGTCGTTAAGAAGTACTAGCTAGAAACATTGGTTAAACCAAAAGACGAAAACAAATTAAACTATAAAGACGTTTATAATAGTTCTGTTTAGATGTAAATATATCTTTATTTATAAACATATACTCAATTAAATATTTAAATAGAACTTCAGTAAATATTTGATAAATATGAAATATTGCATTCATTTGTTGGCTACAAAAACTACTTCCTTTTAGTATCGTTAATAATAAATGTATATTTTTTAAATGCGTTATACAAAAAACGTCCAGTTATTTGACTGAATTTCATATTTTTGGAATATTAAATAAGTTACTAAAATGTTGTTTTGAATTTTCTTAAAATTTTTAAGATGAATTTTAAAATCTTTCCTTTGTGACCTTTGTCACGCTCCTCAACCTCTCTCTCTTTCTTTCCTGTGTAGCCTTTGTCACACTCCTCATACCTCTCTCATGTTTCTCCATCTCTGTTTCGATGGTGACTTTTATCACGCTGCTCGTACCTCTCTCTCTTCCCCCCCCCTCTCTCGCTCTCTCTCTCTCTTTTCCTCTTTCTCTCTTTTCTTTGTGACCTTTGTCACACTCATCATATTTCTTCCTTTTTCTCTTTTCTTGTGAGCTCTTCCATGCTCGTCATATATCTCTCTTTCTTTCATTTTCTCCCTATCTCTTTCCTTGTTACTTCATATCTCTCATACCTTAAAGATAATGTTTTATGACAATGATTTGGTTTATTCAGAAAATAATCAAGGGAGTTTATAAATTAATGTTCAAGACAGACAAGAATAAGTTACCAATGGCGTTACAGGGAAAATATTTAGTTATCCTTCTAACTTAAATCATAGGATTTCATAAGTTTTGTAGACACAACAACGTCTAAGATAGTTTGGTGAAAGATAAATGACAACACGATCTTTGGCTTAGACTCAATTGGACATGGTGCAAATCCAGATGTTCACAATTAAAAAATATAATAAACTACAGGCCTAGTAATAACGTTTTCAAGTTGAATTGTTTTTAAACCCGTTACAAGTCGTCTTCTACATTATTCTACTCAGCGCCTACTCTCACCATTCTCTTCAACGGTCTGCAACGATTCTCCTGCACCTCTTCTTTAGCTTTAAATCTCCCACTTTTCAAGCGACTAAGTCCTTGGTACACGCGTTCTACAGGTCCATACCATGCTAACAGCAAGGATATCAGAGACCCCACAGTGCCTTTTCTTCTTAGTATTACTTCATATTCGTTGTTATACGCTATCCTGTATTACAGAAGCGCAGTTCCTCCTTTTGTTCAAAGACATGAAGAGCATTCCCGTTGGCAGCTGACCTAGTCCAAGCTTGCAAAGAGTTAAGTTTAGAAGTCAAATCTGTATCTTCAGCTATGGCCTGCTTGAAAATTACCACATAGCACTTCAATCTGAGTAGTTATTATACATTAAAAATTAGCATTTAATTAATTTTATATTTGTGTCTAGTTTTTATTTAGTCAAATTTAACATAAACAACTTGTATATTAAATTCCCGTTTTTCGAGAACAAACTCACATTGTTAGAATGCAATGAAGTTTGATTTTGTTTTCTCAAACAATACTAGGCTTGTAAAGGCATATTTTTATAAAATAATATTCTTGTATGATTTGGCAAAGGTTAGTTATATTTAAAAAGAAAAGAAAAGTAAATTTTGTACTAAACGAACAATTATTATAAACATTATTATAAACAATTATAAACATATTTAAAATGCAAAATCATAAAGTTTTGCTTAAATGACAGTATTTAATATATTTGGGTTTAACATCGTTAATTTAAGAATACCTATGATTAAAATGTATGATCTTTTATATTGTTTTACAAAATGTATTTCAGGTCTTTAAGTAAAATGTTTAATTCGACACTTTTTCTGTTATGTTTGTTTTCTGACTCGGAACGTTTTTTTCACTTTTAAGACGAATAACACAATAATTTCAGTTTTTCTGATGCGTATCAAATATACATATACGCGCCTGCTTTTTCACGGTGCTTACTGTACTTATAAACATATTGTATAGGCTACTATGGGAGACACATGAATAATGTTATAAATACAAGTTAATCGACCTAATCAAATTGTAAGCGTAAATAATACAGACTTTCAAATTATGTTTAAATGTACTGCACCAAACATGCATTAAATAAATAAAGCTGATTTATTATCAATGTATTAGGATGTAATTTATTATAACATCAATTGCTTTAGTTTCTCTTCTTAACAAAGTTTAAGGATTAATCATAATCGAAAAACTAGTATGGTAAATCGTATTAATTGTCTAAATCAAATTATTACGTTTACAAAAACAGTTTTATTAAAGATATTTTTAAACAGTATGACTTATGCCTGCTCTTATATATACTAGCTGACCCGTGCGAATATTTCGCAAGTTCGGAGTAGGCCTACATTTACCTGATTTAACACGTTGACTTAATTCAGTTAATTAAGTTTATTTATTTACATTAGTTTATAAATAACAGTTTCCCTATACAATCTTACAGTGTAAACAATCTAACAGCTGTCATGCTAGTCAAACAGATGGTTAATAGATGGCGCCTATCATTAGGAACATACAGAGTATAATATAAAAGTTTTTTAAATCAATTTTTGTTATTAAAACATGAATTTTAAGCTGTCTGTCTATTTTTCCGGTGTAGCTATTAAGGAAAGCTTTAAAATGATGCCTCATTCATGTAATTTGATGATGTATTAAGGAAGTTATGGCGTACCGACAAAAAATGGCCTTGAGAAATAATATATGCGATAGGTATAAAACCTTTAATTAATTGTAAATTAGAGATACGAATTATTTTAAAGTATGAAATCAGGTGTTAATAATGTGGTATAGCCAGCATTCCATTAAGAGATGTTAGAGTAAACAGCTGATTACTATTACAACAATACTGAAATCCATTAGCTGAGCTATGTATTTTAAAGTATGAAATCAGCTGTTAATAATGTGGAATAACCTGCATATCAGATAAGAGGTGTTAGAGTAAACAGCTGACTATTACAACAACACTGAAATCCATCAGCTGTGCTATGTATTTTAAAGGGACAAATATTTTAAACGGACAAATAAATGTCTTTTTTTTAACAAGTTGGTCATTTAAAACAAGTAATAAAACCGGGAAATGATAGTGTTAGTAAATACAAAACATAAATGAAATTACATAAAGTGGAAATGAAACAATATAACTCTGTGTTAACAAATAAATAATAAACTAAACCAATAAATAAATATTGCACAGATAAAAATTATAATTAATTAGTTTCACTCTTAACTGGTCTTAATATAATATATGAAAAGAATTTCTAGAAAAACTACTTGTGCACAATGCAGCCCAGTTCCTAGAAGCTTGCTATCACAAAGAATTCGAATATATTGTACAAAATCAAAAGCTATAACGTTTAAAAGATAATTGAAAACGTCGAATAATGCTTCGTCTGTGTATTACCTAGTAACAGAATAATGCTTTTAGCGACAGTATAATGATTGCATCTTTCAGTAACTGGTTTCATGAGAAGCAAAGAAAGAGAACTTTAATTGAAGACTGGTCGACATAGTTGAGATGTTAGGTTATGTAAGCCTGAACACTATCCTGAAGCAACAAAAAAATTTCAACCTGATTATAACCTCGATTTGTTAAGTTGTGCAACTTCTAGCGTGGAAAGGGAATATGCAAATTTTTAATGTAAGATGGTGGCATTGTACATTTATAATTGTGTGTCATTTTACTTTTAGTTAATGATTTATTTGTATCAATAACTGCAATAATTATGTAAAATGTGTGTTCGTGTTACAGTATAAATTATGAAATATTGTATTTTGGAGAAGGAAAATAGGCTCAGATTTTATTTACAAAAGAAGAAAAATTTTAGGATGTAGTGGGGGTGTCGCCAGAAGGAGGTACGTGGGTTTGTGAAGGTGAAGTGCGCAGAAACTGGCCTAATACCCAAGAGCATCAAACTGTACAGTTCCTTCTAAATCATATTCAAGTAAATCTGTTAGGTAAACAAAATTTGAATATTGCAGACAACTGTATAAATATAAATATTTGGTTAAAAGAAAATATAATTTGATGAAATTTGTAAATGATTAAGGCAAGGTCAGCAGAATAAGACAAGGAAGCAGCATAATACACTCTAATTCACACTTCTATGTTGGTAATACTGTACCCAATTTATTTTGTTGGGTTTGACAAAACTTATCTCAACAACTTCATTAATTAACGAACTTACAATTCAGTTTCTAAAACCATGCTCTTTCATTCCGTGTTAATATTTATATACTATATTTGTAATGCATTTATTTAATGCCATTAGAAGGTTTTTATATTGTTTTTATAATTTTACAACTATACAATTAAATTATATTCAGTAACATTGTCCTTTGAAGTCCATTGAAGTGCGACTGTATTATATTTTGGTTTGTTTTTTCCAATTTAATTTATCTCCATTTTTATTATTTTATTTCTGATTATTAATCCTACTAGTATTATAGAGAAACTATTAATTGTTTTATTGAAAAACTAGCTGACCCGTACGGCGTTGCCCGTGGTTGTTGGTATTTTCAGTCTTTTTGACGTAATTGTAATTGAATGGGTGAGATTAAAAAGGAAAACATTCCACTGAACTAGATTTGGAGTAAAACGAAAAAAACTGTTTTACTCCAAAACTGTTTGAGCTACTGAAATAAATACTATTGTACATTTACTTTTACAGAAATATAAGATTTTAGGATCACTGATTCTAATGATGTGTACTTTTAGCCGTGTTAATTGGCAATATGTGAATACTATATTTTATTTGTGTAACCGTTCAAGGATAAATACAACTCAAACAATGGGTGAAGAAACAATTTGTTGTGTAGTTTAAACAAAATTTTAAATGCTTAAAGCAGTGCTCAAAGTGTCTCCCAAGGATTAATTATTTGGCAAATGCGTTTATAAAATGAATTAATAATTAGCAGCAATATTCTGAATTCCACAAGGAATTCTGTTTATTTGAGACATGATTAGGCGTAATTAAATACAATCTTTTATTTTTAACTCAATCTGTCAATGTTAATACGTATATAATATTTGAGTGGACTTGCATGAGCCGAGACACTCATAAATTACATCAAAATGCACTAGTTTTAATAAATATAATTAGGCTAGGCATATTAGCAAAAAAATGGGGGCTCAGAAACAAGTTTTGCTATAGTTTTGATTTTTCTCACCCTTTATGGTTTTTTGGGTCGCTGAACACGAATTTGAGGTTTGCTGGCAAAAATTTTGCCCGGAACTTTTTTTTTTTTTTTTTTCACTTTTTGACCAAATTTTGACACTTTCTTCAGTTTAAATATTAAGGGATTTAGTGAAAGCTCCTTGGTATGTCAGTAAAGACACTATTCACAGGGACTTGAAGATCGAAACGGTAGAGGCCGAAATACAAAAGCAAGCTAAAAAGCATGAGTCTCGACTTCATCAACACCAAAACGTTGAGTAGGCTACTTCAGCTGCTTGACAACGTAGTTAGTGCGACGCCTTAAAAGACTGAAGCCTTTTGAGTTGGTTTAATGTTCACAGTTGTGGGTGTGGAGCTGTGAACAGAGGTATTGACATTGGGAGATAACCTTATAAACTGTCACAATTGTTTGTTAGAAAATAAACTGCTGGTTAGCTGATAAAGCTAGTTGTAGTATATTCAAAAAATTTAAAAAAAAACTTTCTTCAGTTTTTGGCCTATAACCCTACCCAATACAAAATTAAAGTAGACAAAAGTTTCTACATTTCTTATTCAAAATTTTGTTTTGTAAGACTAACCGTTTCGCCGCTAGAGCGCGCCCAAAAGGGACCATATTTCCATATCTAGTGAAATTCACTGTTTACGCGGAAATCGCCCTTGCTGTGATACTTAACTGTTCCAACAATTTATTACATTATACAATTTATATTATATAACAGTACATTTCTCACAAATAATGTTTTTCTTTGGAAGACTAACCCAGTGATTCTCAATCACTGTGCCGTGGCATTTTTGTGTGTCGCGAAATTCTTAAAGTGTGCCACGACATTTTTGTGTTGCGCGAAATTCTTAAAGTGTGCCGTGTGTGCCGCCAAATTTTGGAAATAAATATTAAAGAAAAAAAATAATCTCAAATTCCTTATTAAAAATATTCTTATTATTTACTTGTAAATAATCCCTTATAAACATACTGTTGTTTTTGTAGTACATATTATTTTATTTCACATTCAAAATTGAGTGGTGAAATTACAAAGCATGCCGGGATTCGAATTATTGTTGCTGGTCTTTTCTATTTCGATGTCTGTCTTACATTAGCTATGTGAAGTTCACCGCTCAATCGACCATTCCTTGAAAATATCAGAATATACAATAATCTGTTTGCATTGGCTTCGCTGGGGTTGGTGAGTGAAGCAAGCAGAGGGGGAGCCTCTAGTACTTTTATATGAATGAAAATTGTAGGCAATTTACCAAGGGGCTGGATGTGGTTCGTATGATTGTTTCTGATACGCAAACTCAAGATTTTTACAAACACCTTTTGGAATACGTACTGAAAATTCCATAGTGTCCGACCGAAAGGAAAATAATTGATGGACTAATTGATTTTGATTAAATTTTGAGAATGGTGGATTTTGTAAACTAACCAGGTATGTTTACATGAAACCAAAATTGAAGGCTATTTGCTGCAAAAGCGGGAGAGCAGAATAAAATTGTGTATGGATATCAGACTCAAAGATTGTTCTGAGTCTTCTTTGTGTGGGTGCAAATGCTTTGTATACAGCAGATCAAATAGGGAGAAGGAGTACAACAAGAACAATTCGAGTTCTTCATCACAATTCTTTGCCACACTGATGCGTTGGAACAGTGTGGTCAGATTAACAGGAGGAATGTCGTTGCCTACTTTGATCGCATTCTTCACTATGGCAAGAGGTTGGACTCGGTCACTCCTTTGGAATTTGATTTCATCAAAGTTGAAGTTTTTAACACATCTTTCGATGCCCCTAATGCCCTTCTCCCACGCCTCATGACAATTTACCCTCTCATTACCAAGCATGCCTCTGCTCAGAGAAAATAATTTAGGGCTTTCCTATCAGAAAGACGAATTACAAGTAAAAAATCATTTTTAAAAACAAGGAATCATTTTAATAATCTAAAAAGGAGAAAATAAACTTTAAATTAAATCAATTCATTACATTATACAATATACACAAGCTTTTCACGCTATTTACCTGTGTAAATTTATTTTATGAAACACATAAAACATCTTTTTTTATAATTTGCTGTGTCAAGATCAAGTTACATATTGTATTAGTAATTATTTACACTCTTAAATCTCGGGACAAACTTTTATATCATGTAAATTATATAATGTAATAAATTAAAGGATTGAAAACGCTTAGCCATTTGCCATTTGTGTGCTTCACAATAAACTAGTGGAGCGATCAAAACCTTTTTTTATATATTGGAAATTTCACAGATATGATAATATGGCCCCTTTTGGGCGAGCTCTAACGGCGAAACAGAGTCTTGAAAAAAATAAACGTTATTTATTAAAAATGTACTTTAATTTCATATAAATTGTATAATGTAATACATTGTTACACAGTTAAATATCACAGCAAGGACGATTTCCGCGTAATGATAAATTTCACCGGATATGAAAATATGACCCCTTTAGGGATCGCTCTAGCGGCGAAACGGTTAGTCTTACAAAAAAAAGTTTAGTATAAGAAATGTAGGCAATTTTGTCTACTTTAATTTTGTGTAGACTGTGTTTGTCGAAAAAACGCTTCTTTTTTACTTTCTTCACCCTATACGTAGTATATGGAGAAAGTATTGTTTTCGTAAAAATGTTCGAATTTGAATTTTCAGTTGAATTATCTGTTTTGGTGCTCCCAGAACCCCAAAAAATGGTTTAGTGCAATTATCTGTGTTGGTGCTCCCTGAACCCAAAAATATTTTTAGTGGAATTTTTTGTTTTGGTGCTCCCTGAACCCAAAAAAGTGTTTTTAGAGTGGTGTCTGTCTGTCAGTCTGTCAGTATGTATACACGACCAGAGAGGACACTATTGGTCCGATTTTCATGAAATTTGGTATGTAGGTACTACACCCTAATATCTCCAGGTGCTTTTTTTCATTTTTTGGAATTTTTAATTTTTAAGGGTAATTTACCCCTAAAAACCCATAAAAAACGACAAAAATGCAAATTTTCCCAAAAACGGCTCTAACGATTTTGATCAAATTTGCAGTATTTATAGTGCTTAAGATGCCAAACAAAATGACACCACCCGCTTTTATCAAAACTTCGGCGTTTTATAATTATGGGGAAATGTTTAAAAATAAACAAGTTTATGTTGTCAATCTAGCATCGCGGCGGCGGCCGCACGGGGTAGCACCATGGTAGCGATCACGGCCAGTAATTCAAAGGTCGCGCGATCGAATCCCACCTAGGACAATAATTTTTTTATACGATTGACGTAGGTAGAATATTATTTTTTTGTTTTGTTCTAAAAAGTAATAAATAAAATGATTGAAAACAATATTATTTTGACTACATTAAGTTGGGAGAAAGTTTGTGTCAGTTAACTGATACCGTTTATTAGATATAGGCCGAAAACTGAAAAACGTGGCCAAAATTTGGTCAAAAGTACCAAAAAAACAAAGTTCCGGGAAAAATTTTGCCAGCAAACTTAAAATTCGTGTTCTGCGACCCAAAAAACATAAAGGGCGGGAAAATCAAAACTACAGCAAAACTTGTTTCTGAAAGTCCTAACATGTCTAGCCTAAATGTCAATAGCAGAAAATATGTTTGAGAACTTTTTCTCCGTAGTGTAAAGTAAAAATATAATTTTTTTTTGCATGGTGCAATAATAAAATATATTTTATAATTTTTGGACACAATTTTAATTTGGATCAAATTTTATTATCAGATAGCCTAAGTATAACCAACACATTTTGTTGTGTCGTACTACCTGTATTGGAAGCAGAGACTTATGTTACAGTCTTTAAAATACTGCAAGGAATAACAAACACTACAAACGTTTTAAAAGCTTAAAACTGTGTTATGCAAAATGATTTTATTTTCGTAGGAGTATGCTACCTTGGTTCAAATTCAATTGGATACACTGAAATTGTGTTTGATACTATCTCGGCCTAATTTATTTTGTAAATTTTATTTATGTGGTTTTTTGTATCCTATATAGAAACTTTCAAAAAATAAAAAATTTGTTGTTTAGACTACTTACATTTATGGTTTTATTTGATATTATGTTCAAACCAATGCTTAAAGATCTAATACTATGCCAACGGGAGTAAGGAGGAAATAAGTGTAAGTCTAAATATTATTTGACCTCATGAACTCTACCCTACACTTTCTGTATTCTGCATTCAACCTAAGTTTTTTTATCCATAACATTTTATTGCTGTTTTTCACGCTACGTCATAAAACAGTTGACCGGGGTAATATTAATAATTATTGGAAACGATGAAATAGACTTAAGAGAGTTGGAAATTTATTGTTACTTTATACAATGTTAGATCGATAAAATAAGCATAGCCTACTTCCCTTGGTAACACGCAAGCAGTAGTTTGACCAACTCGGCAACGACATAGCGACGAAGGGGTTAGTCACTACCTTGCTGGCTAGCATTCTCCTTCTGGTAAGTCTAAGTTACACGTACTGTATCAGCTGATGGTTACTGCATTAATATTAAATTCATGGTACAGTTTGCGTGATTTTCAAACAGTAAGGAGAAACTTTACTATTCTGTTTGTGTCGGTATTTTTTTTTTTTTTTTAATTGGGTTGGGAAGATATTTAACTCTATTGTGTTATATTTATGTATACATATATATTATTTATTTATTTAAAAAGCTATAAATTAAACACAATGTGTACGAATTTATTGATAAATTTATAATATATCTATTTTTTTTTTTACTTTTGTTTCTGTGTAGTTTTAATTGTTTGTGTTTCCTGCTTTTATTTACTATGCTCTTTTATTTTATCTTAAACAGTAAATTTACGCGTTTATGTTTAGATAGCGTTTATTTCTATTTATTTTTCTGTTCTTTTTTTAATATTCTTTTATTTTTCTTCAATATAATTAATTCCAAATCTTACACAACTTTCATTGATCTGGTAGTCAAATAAAATTAGCTTTTGTATTTTGTGTTTTCGGTTCATTTAGTTGTTCGCTTAATTTACTCCCAAATTGTAATATTATTTAGTATACAGTTCGGTTTTGGTTTTGGGTTAGGGATATTTATGGTAATATTTTATACAAATTTATCAAGTCTTTTCAAAGATCAGTGAAACTGTGTAATGTGGCACATTTACTCACAGACGAGACAAACTATAAGGATCCGTTGCAAAACAAGATCTTAAACACAAATGTACTTCTTTAAAACCAGGGGCGTCATTTGGGGGGCAGGGGACCGACGATCCCCCCCCCCCAGATTTGAAAAGTATTAAAATTACAATTTGAAAGTTTAAAATAATAGGTGTGTAATGATGATGCCCAACAACAGAAAAGACCAACCTTTATAGTTGCAATATTTTCAAACATATCATTAATTTAATTATTTTAAACAATAAGGGGTTTAATTTAAGCTGTCTCCAATTTCTTTATAACTATATTTATACTTATAACGTTAAATTAATTTGATAAAAGTAACTATTTTTACGTTTCTGCCAATTTTACCTCTATTATTCTGATTATGAAACAACTGCTCCCATTTCAATTTGCAGCTCTCTAGCTGGTCTGGAAGTACCCAAACATTTACATCAGTCAGTCAGTCACCACATGTAGCTATATTATATTAGATACCAACAACTGCAATCAGTTCAAGATAAAGTTTGCCCCCAAAAGGATGTCTCAATATAGCATGAAATAGCTTAAAATTACCTGTTTTATATTGTGGGCATTTTTAGATTTGGGGGGACCAACGACCCCCAACCCCCTCCAACGTTTTGGTGAAATGACGCCACTGTTTAAAAGTATTAAGAAAAATCCAAGTATTACCAAAGTTTACAGAAATAGAAGTTGCATATTAAAAATTAAACTACAGTTCTTTAGTTCGAAAAATTGCAATTGTATTCTGTAAGATTTAGTAAAGAATACAGACTTCGTTTTTTTTTGTAATTTAACATCTATATTATCAATTATGATGATGGTGTAGAAAAAAACAGCGATTAAGCTGTAGTAAAATCATTTCTCTACAGATAGATAGTTAAAAAAGAGTTACTTTCCAATCGTCACAGAAGTCATTTATAAGATAGCATTATGTGCTGATTTGTTTTTGTATTATTATTGAATGGTTGTGAACATCTGTATTTTTCATGTAGCTATACAAACACTGCTTGAGAAAGAAATAATGCTATTGTTTGGTAATAGTTGTGAGAACTTGAATTAAAAAATGTTCGTTGCTCAGATGTTTTATAATGAAGTTATGAGGTAAGTAACTCAGCATTCATATTTTCTGTTCCTATTAAACGTGTTAGAACGTGTCAATTCTGTGTTTATTTTTGTCAATATTTCCATACATAATTAATTGTTTAGATTACATTTTTTCTTATTCTTTTCTAAGTTATTGAGATAAGTATGTGTACTTTATTTCGCTTCATCAAAGTTCCCCTTCTAATTTGAAGTTGCTCTCCATAAAATGAAGAATAGCTATAATATCTAAAGTTTTTAAGTTAATAGTAGTGCTATTTTTCTTGTAGCTTCTTATATCGGAAAAGGAGGAATAATAATAATCTCTCTCTCTCTCTTTCTCCCACTTTAATAGTTAAGTCAAATAGAGGATCTGATGGCCCTAACTTCGCCCACAATAAAAATATTTAATCGATCAATCTCTCATCCCTTCTCTAACTTCCCCGCACTCGCTAAAGTTGAAGTAGATATTCTCGGTAAACCTTCTACCATAAACTTTGCATTATTAACTTTTCCTTCTGTTTACTTGATATTTAATTATGCATGGAAAATGAGACACCCTCAGGCTTATACAAACTGAGTTCTTGTATTAAATATGTTTAATATAATTATTTACATATTCAACTACGGTATAATACAAATTTTAAAATGTACAGATCTTATAAGCAGAAACTTTTAAATAATTTTTATACAAAGGCAACAATGTATTTTCAGTACACGATGTCTTTCACATCAAGCATTTATTTAAAATTAATTGTACTTTTCAAAAATTAAGAAACTTAGATATTGATTGAGGATGTGTAATATATTTGTAATAAATGTTTATTTTTTACATACACACATTATCAAGTCATTTTTCAAAAAAATCAATGGATAATGGCAGCTACTCCGAAAGTTTTACCAAATTTGAAATTTAAAAACTTATTCATGACATATATTAAATTATATACTCAACCATGTCTCGAATGAATCGTATATTAATAGTGAGGTCTTGTGAAAGGTGGCTTCTAAGCCTGGTGTTACAGGTAGCATTTTATAGGCACTATTTCGGAAAGAGAGGAGAGAGGATGAATTTAAGAAACATTTTTGGGAACACCAAAAAACACACAAAAATTATATGTCCTAAAACAAAGCATTTTTATTTTTAATAAATAAAAATAACACTATTCTCACTCACATAAGTTTAATTATCAAACGCGTTTCAACGACAAAGTCGTCATCCTCAGTGATACATGAGCTACAACTGACTGACAGATTATAACTCTGGATATATAACTGGAGTTATAATCTGTCAGTTGTAGCTCATGTATCACTGAGGATGATGACTTTGTCGTTGAAACGCGTTTGATAATTAAACTTATGTGAGTGAGAATAGTGTTATTTTTATTTCTTACATATAAATTCCTTCTCATCCGTCGAGCTCAAAGTGTATTTTATAAAACATTTTTAAACCATACCCCACGAGACTATCTTAAATGGTACCAAACTTTACCAAGCCCTCAAATTTTGAGCCATCAAACCCTCATAGTTTTGGTTATTGAAATATAAAAAGTGGATTACCATGTTGTATAACTATAGGCCTAAATTCTGGTTTCGAAGTTAATATTTAATAATGGGTTGATTGTTCATAATTTTACAGTTTTATCATTAGTTCAGACATTTGCCAATAATAAAATCATATATTCGACAGTATTTATATCAAACTCTGTCAAGTGACAAAAGCTAACACATATGTAAAATAAACAGAAAACATAAACCTAGCCTTGACCTATGTTTGCCATAATCTATCCTAAAGCAAAATTCATCGGCCATTCTTTGAGTGCCTTTTCTCTCATTCTATTTTATTCAGTTATTAAGTTTCCATTACTTTTCAGCTCTAATATTCTAATTCTGCCTTTCTCCTTATTATTATTTTTAGTTGTAATATTTAAATCTTTCTTGTCAAACATAGGCCTAGACAGGGGATCAGCGTATAGGAAATATGAAGTTTTATAGTTCTGTAGGTTTCTTTTTTCTTTTTATTTCTTACATGTGTTGGCTTCATTTTTTTAAAACAAGAGTTGATTTGTACTCTGGAAACATCGTATATTATTTTCTTTATACACAATGGAAAATGTCCGAACAAATGATTTAAAATATTTTAACAATCCATCATTAGAAACTCAAATTTTAAACCACAATGACAATTAAATATATTAGTTGATTAACGAACTAAATGTTGATGTAGTTTTATATGGTGTAGGTTTTGTTGTTTCAGAATAAGCAAAATCGTCATGAGAAACATGAGCAATAAATTTACAATATCTAGAAAGTTTTCCACATAATGTATTCGGTTGTATGATCGTTTTAAAATGCTTGAACTCTTGTTTCTGGGTACATGTCAGGGCTGGTAAATGTACATGAAATAACTGGAAACATCTTGTAACGAGTATTTCGAATAAGAAGTTAAATAATATAAACTTGTCCGGAACTTTAGATTAAATATAAAGCTTCCTTTTTGGTAATTAAGTAGTACTGCATAATATTAAAATTGTATGCCTTTTTTATTTTAAACTAGAGGATACACCTGCGTACTCCGCACAGATGGAACCTTCTAAAAACATATGTTATGTTTTATTTGTAATAAAGGTGTAGGATCAATAATGACCTCAAAACGAAGATGGTAAATAATGTTAAATGCTCAAATCAAATTATTTCGCATATTTTATAACAGCAGTTATAATAAAGGTTAAAAGAACCAGTAAGGCTCAGGTCTACACTCAAAAACATAACAAAAAAGTTAGAACTACAAATAATTGTTTCATATTTTGAAATCAGCTGTTAGTATTGGTTACTCACTATCAATTACCGTAAATTGATGTTCGCAAACAGAATGTTAATTCTGGCAATGTGGAATTGGAGGTTGATGGAGTTTGCTATTCTGAACCATCACTTGTTTCAAACTTATTTAATACTTTCTTCACTCAAAATTTATTTCAAGGTAAGAATTGTAAGCCATACTCATTCCGAAATAGAGATATGGAGTCGTCGATGTTTCTTTTGCCTGTGCATGAAGTTTCTGTGTGGCTCATCAAACAGTGTTCTGAAGAACTTACCAAACCTCTTCAGGTTTTAATAAATTCTTCATTCTCTGAAGGTAAATTCCCAAGTAGATTAAAATCTGCTAAGGTCCTTCCTTTGTTTAAAAAGGGTGAAAGAAATGATATTAATAATTACAGACCCATTTCAATGCTCCCGGCATTTAGTAAAGTTTTTGAAAAACTGTTTCTAATGCAGCTTCTTAAATATTTAGATAAATTTAATATTCTTTGTTGTAGCCAATATGGCTTTCAAAAAGGAAAGTCCACAATCGATGCAGTAGTCAAGTTAATGGACTTCTTATTGGAAGGTCTTGATAAAAAAAGGGAAGTTATGAGCATTTTCCTGGACCTTTCTAAAGCTTTTGATTGTGTTGATTTTAATTTGTTACTTAAGAAATGCGAAAATATTGGTATTAGAGGGATTCCATTACTATGGATAAACTCATATCTTTCCAATAGAACACAGCGTGTCAATGTTGCAGGAAGGCTGTCTAAAGAGACTGAGCTGAGACAAGGAGTCCCGCAAGGATCTGTTCTCGGCCCAGTGTTATTTTTACTCTATATTAATGATTTGTCATCATCAGTAAATGCGGATAGGGTAATTCAATTTGCTGATGATACAACACTATGTTTTCAAGCAGATTCTGTTCAACAATTGGAGCAGAAGGCTTTCATACAAGTCAATGCCACTGGACAGTATTTTGCTGAAAACTATTTAACAATCAATCCATGTAAAACTAAGTACATAAACTTCAGTAGAAAGCATAGCTCAAATCTGACACCAAGTGTCATGCTAGGTGATAGTATACTTGAAGAAGTGCAATCAATAAAATTTTTGGGTCTTCTAATTGATGACAAGTTGAACTGGAATGACCACATTAGCAATATCAGTGCAAAAATTAGCTCAGGTATATTTGTACTGAGAAGTTTGAAGCCATACTGTGGCAGATCGATACTTTTAACAGCCTATTATGGGCTAGTGTATCATTATTTGAACTATGGAGTTCTTCTTTGGGGAAACTCATCAGTTCAAAACATGAAAAGAGTGTTTGTCTTGCAAAAAAGAGCCATAAGGCTTATTGCAGGGCTACATAAAAAACAAAGTTGTAAAAACTATTTCAAAAATTATGGAGTACTTACACTTCCATGTATTTACATACTTGAAGTGTTGCTTTTTTTTAAATTTAAGTGTGATCATGTCCAAAATATGGATATACACAACTACAGCACCAGACAAGCTTGTGAGTATCGTGCCAAACAGCACAGGTTAAATTTATACAGTAAACTTCCCTCACAAGCTGGTGCAAAGTTCATGAATAAGCTTCCTAAAAGCATTCAAAATTCCCCAAACTATAGGATTTTTAAAAACAGTCTTAGACAATTTCTATTGTCTGGATCCTTTTACTCGGTGGAGGAGTTTCTGCATCATGATGATATTTTGTGATTGATGTGATCTCTTCTTTTTTTTTTGTGCTTTGTGTTATTGTATTGTCTCATTTTAACTGTGTTGTGTGTTGATACTCTATTTCAATTTCTTTAAATTTAAGTAAGGATTTTGGAATAAAATAATATGTAGGCTACTTTTGTAATTCACTTGTAGGATATCCTTGTTGTTTTGTTTATTCTGTTTTTTTATATTCTCTATATTATATTATTTACTTAAAATTAATTGATACCTGACTTGTTCTATACAAAATGTAAAATTTGTCAAAAGGATAAATAAATTGAATTGAATTGAAAAATATTATCAATAAAAATGCCTACTATTAAATTATAATTCGCCTTATTTATTTTTAATTAGAATGTAACATAGTTTTTCTTGTTTTTAAATTCCATAACGCAAGTTTTTATTGGTTTGTGTGTGTTGAAACATGTTTTGATTCA
Source organism: Philaenus spumarius (assembly GCA_018207615.1). Lineage (NCBI taxonomy): Eukaryota > Metazoa > Arthropoda > Insecta > Hemiptera > Aphrophoridae > Philaenus > Philaenus spumarius. Next base: position 626,366 of record JAGFPH010000190.1, on the reverse strand, counting down.
GTCTAGGCCTAACTTAAAATATTATTTTGTATTACGCTGGTCATCCGAATCAACTGTTTTATCTGTTATTGTAATCAATTAATTGGTTGCCATGGTAATGAATGGAAATACATTCAAGAAATATATGTGTTGGATCATCAGTCTAGGCCTAACCTAAAATTGTATGTTTAATTTGTTTTACCTGCCTTAACGGCAACATACACACATAATTCATGTTTTTGTGTACATCTTTGCACAGTTCATTTTGAATGATGTAAGTTTCATTTTTCAATTGTCGTTTTTTTCGTAATGTTGCTTATTTATTGGTATTACAGCTGTTAGACGCTATGGGTTTTAACACCCAACTTGATCCTGTAAATTTGTTCCGACTAAAAAATTTAAATAAAAAATGTTTTTATCAATATGGATTCTAGCTTATGTTACTCAGGGGATAGTGTAGCTTGTTATTTAAAAAATTTCTATTGGTTCATTAGTTCCAGAGATTACCTAATACATACAAACAAATTTTTCCTCTTTATTATTATGTTTAATAATAAATTTGTTTGTATGTAGGGGGTAATCTTAGTATAAATAGTGTGTGTTGTTTTTACTTCAACAGGTAGCTTTGTTCACAAACACCTATCTTAAAAGTTAGATATACAAATAATTGTTTTAAGTTTGAAATCAGCTGATAATGGAAATATTATAGGAAACAGCTGATTACTGTTATTATTATAGTCAATACACATTATGTAATGGCGCTTACATTTTTGTTAAATAATTTATTGAGTATGCGTTTTATTGTTTTTATGTACAATAGTTGCTGCAGTGTTTCAAAATGTATTTAAAAACACGTTTGTATTCAAATGAAAGGTTGTATAAAAATTTCAAAGCAATCGGTGAAGAACTTTCGGAGATTATCGATTTTTAACAAACGCACATTTACATTTTTATTTATATAGATAGATATAGATACTATAAGTCATAGATCAATCATGGCATACAGAATATATGCCTACATTCAGTAATATGTTGTGTTAGGAATACAAAGTAAAACGATTAAGTGGTTACATTATTGTATTAGTCTAGACTTAGCATGAAATATAATAGAAACCCAATTATGACACCTAAAATTAATGTCATTATTATTCTATTATAGTTGGTCAAACTAAGGGCAAATAGCTACTGTTATCTTGAAAATGTACATTGCTAGTTATCAAATCAATTTAGTTTTTAGGAATTGGAAAAATCTTTTCAATCATATTAATTTAAAGTGTTTCTTTTACAAAACATTTTCTAGTTCCTAAAAACCAAACTTAATTTATAATTAGCTGTAAGCCTTTTAAAACCCTTCCAATATTTTTTTTTGCGCCCATACTCTGTCCACCATTTTGGCGCAATATTATCTTTGCTAAGACAGCTTCAAACTACGTAACAATTGGCATAGGCTTGTATAAAATGTCTTTCCTATATCCTTCGAGTTACGCCCACAAGTGAGAAACGGTCAACAATAAAGTACAAAGTTAATAAACACACACAGAATTTCAACTTTTTACTTTCACAGCCTGAGTATATATGAAAGTGGTTCCAAAATTAATTAAAATCCTGTCGGTAGGAGACATATCACCTTTAAACATCCTGAAAGGCGATGATAACACAATCTATGTTTTTACCTTTAGAAGAACTTTATTAAAAAGACAAGATTTTAAAATTACAAAAAGTACAATTTAAAACTTAAGTAAAGGCAAAACAAAATATAGTATAAGGTATTATTATTTTAATTTGAAAAATCAACAATGTTTATACTACGGCTTGCCCCATTTCCATAATTAGTTAATTTTTTTGTATTTTACCTTGTTATATTTAAAAGAATTGCGACCATTTTAAGTAAACATAATTTTATATTATTAGAAAACATTGCTTTACTTTCCGCAAGAAGGGACCAGACTTGGCAAGAAATTCGCTAGATTTAACCTCAACACAATCGATTTACGACTAGGTTTGTTGTAATCCGTTGTCAAGGCGACCGTTCGATACAAACCCAGGTCAGTGCAAAACTCTATTCTTGGGTTAATTAGTAGAGGCAAGGTAGATCAGCCTATTGACTTTAACGACGGTTTCGATAGTAATTACTTTATATACACTTTTAATTACAAAAAGTTTCAATTAAAATAATTTTCTGGAGCGTCGAGAAGATTTTAAAATTAAAACGTTGGATTTAAGAAACTTTCTAGACGTTTTGAATTGCTAATAAACTATTAAGGTAACATGGAAATTAGTTTTAATGTATTCTAATTCAATAGATATAGCACAGGGACTGTTTAAAATATTGGAAAGGTTTACGTTTAATGATGTGATTAGTAAAAGTTGAAAATAGTTATTATTAATATTTCAACATGTTCTAGAGATAACAGAGTTTCTATGGACTGTCGACATTCATGGGAACAGACCTAGGAAGTCTGAAAAAATGAAACGTAACGTTTAATTAAAATAAATTATTCCGTTGCCTTATTTTCGATGATTATTTTAGAGTTCCATATCTTTTTGGGGAGCTAAAGTTTGGTACCCAAAAAAATTAATATATTTTAATGATAATGATGAATTTTACTAAGTATATCAGAAATATGTTTTAGAATTTCGTAGTGTGAAGTTAGCAGATATTGTTAAAAATATTACCAAATTAAGAACGTAAAATAAAAACAAAAATTATTTCGTTAGATCCAAACATAGAAATTTACACGCTCATAATTATTAATTTAAAAACCCCATTACAGAAAAATTGTCCACCTCTTAAAACTGTATGACTTTTCAGATCTATAATTCTAATGCTAATATGAAGTTATAACTATGGTTTCATGAGTGGAAGAATTATTTATTTTTCGGCATATTTTATCTTTACTAATTAGGAAAATCGACCTAAGGTTAGTTTTTATATGCATTTTGTAGGATAGGTTGTTTTTTTAATTTAGCTATGTTTTATTTTCAAAATTTAATGATATAAAACCATTCGAATTTTAAACGAGAAAAGCTAAATACTTACGTTATTTTTTATCTAAAAATGTTTATTGCATATGTGTATTAAACCTTATAGGGTTTCTTCAATGTCTGAAGTAAATGCCTGAAATCTCCGAAGATATTATAAGCACAAGTAAAGTTTGATTGTATATCTTACAATATAATGTATTTCTAAAATGCACATCAACATGTAAAAGGAGAACGTTGATTATTGTGAACATTTTCATTGCTTGTTAGCATGTTTACACCTGGAGTGCGTAATCATAAAACTTTTAGTTTAGGGTTTTCATCACTGAAAGCAATTATTTGAGTACTACTTTACTTAAAGAATTTATTGAATAAACCTTAAATTAGTCATGAATGCTAAACGATCGAGGTTAGTAATTCATGTTCCCGAACCTGTCTTAAAACAATAATGGTTCTGTAAAAGTTAAAAACGTTAACGAGGATGCAAAATGTCGATTGCGTCATTTTTAAATAAAAAATATACAGTTTTAGTCAATCCCTGTAGAAAATGTATGCAACTTTAAATAAAAACAAAACCACAATATTAAAAAAAATTATAGTATAATAATCCATAGTAACAATAATACACCATTCATTAACTTTTCAAATAAGTCTATTTCTAAGACCTCCACACGTTCAGAGACACTAATTAGATTTTCAGAAATGATCGCATTTACAATATTTCCCTACACTTTAACTAAACAGAGAAGAGATTACATAACCAGTCCTTCAAAGTGCTAAGAGGCGTTAACAGACAAAACCAAACCCAAGGTGCCAGTTTTCTACAACTAAGAAATGTTAAAAAGTCAAACAATAATGGTTAGTAGGAAGATAATCAAACACTTTTTATTCCCGCATGGAGGTTAAACTAACCGCAACTTTTAAGAGGGGTTTGACGTCCATCCCAGAATAGTCAAACATGTATTCTGTATAAGTTTTAAGTGGATAGTGCTATCTGTTTAATTTTACAACTAATTTTGACATTTGGACTAGTTTTAGGATTTGAAATAGTTTTGTTAGTTTAGTTAGAAATAGTTTTAGTTTTGTTTTGTTTAGTCGTCGGTAAAATAATTATTTGTTAAGTTTCTCTAGATTTTATTTTCACTAGGTAGTGTGATTGATTACCGGTATTATATACTCTGTTTAGTTTTTTATTTTCTGTGTTATGTTTAAGAGTTTTTTGTGTTCCGTGTTGTTGCATGCGAAAATAACCATACCGGTTTTCTGCCTTAGTTTATTATATTCTATATAGAGGATCCGTTCAACTTGGCAATACTACACTGTTGTTTTTTGTCAAACGCGATGCATTTGTCTTACTTCAGTTAAACATATGAGTAGAATATATTTGGTCAGTGGTAAAACAGAGAAAATGTACAACCTTACATACTCAACGTTTAATTTCATCATTACATTATACCGGTTTCCTTATATGTATACTGTATGATCTATGAGAGTAATTCTATATAATTATACGCCTAATTGGAAAGTGTTACAATCCAACAGCATTTCAATCTGCAGTCGTTCAATACAAAGTTCACTCTTCCCAGATGACTCGAGTTGCACAACAACTAAATCGTGATGCTATTTAGATGCAACTTTTCCGGATAGTTGCCTAGCCAACGGTGTTACTTGGTTCTCACAGATCAACTATTTAATGTGATGAAGTCTTAGTTCCAACATTACACTACTAGGACAATGTTTCAGTCTAATCGTTATGAAGTTAATATATATTTTACAAATTTATTTTTTGTTCTAGTTAATAAATAAATAAATCTTATTTTAAAAATAATGTCTTATACAATGTTCTTAAAACAAACATTATATTATTACATTATTATTTATTTAAACAATATAAATAAGTATTTTCATTAAGTCTAGTTGGATACCTTAGCTATTTAGAGTTATTTTTCCTAAACATGTATGTTCTTATAATTTTATATTAATTAATTATCTATTATTGTTAATTTTGGATCCTTAATTACGTTTAAACCATACAGGTGCCTTCTCTATTTTCCATCTGTTTTTGAGAAGATTAAATTTTGGCTTTTTTTAATTTGCTCTTTCAACCCTCAAAATGAATTTATGTAATTATTCGCTGTCCATATAAGTCACTTTATAAATATTTTTATATTCACACTAAAGTAGGTGCTACCTTCCTCTTACGTTAACGTCAGACTGACATAAACAGCAGATATGTCTGATAGCAGATCAAACAGCTTGTAGATCGAAACGAAAGTACTAAAATGTCTTCTAAGTTTTATACATTCAAATTCGCGTTTAAACTAAACAAAAAATATTCAAGCCCAAAAATAAAATGTTGAACTTGCGTTGTTACATACTCCAATTGTTATATTTTATATTAATTGGCCAGCACTATATACATTAATTATTTATGTTTGTAATTGAATTCTCTATTATAATAAATGCCAGATTTAAGTATTGTATTGGTTGTTGATGAAAAGTGTCAAATAATTAATTTGATTACTATATAATTAATTAGTTTAATTACTCGATTATCTATTTTTAATGTTTGGTGTTTCTGTTCTCCCTTCAAAATTATATAAAAAAACTATTCTACCAATATGTATTTAAAATTAAAATTAAATTGTACAAACAATTATCACAAAAAGCTCTCCTGATTTATTGGTATAGCTTATAAGATTTTGTGTAAGACATAAAGGTTGTGTATATTTTAAATCAAACGTTTTGTCCTATTAAGACGAATATTTTAATGATAGGCTTAACTAGGTAGCTATGTAGGCGTTGTCTTCTAAGTGACTTAACAGCCCTAATCATACTTTATTAAAACAACTCTTTACATTCTACTTACATTATTCTAAGTATAAAATCAGCTGCTATTTGATATTTCATTAAGATTCTACATGGCAGTTATCATGTGTTTGAGTAAATAACTGTTTATTGTGCCTAAGATATGTAAACGATATTGTATGCTGGATTACAAAATTAGATATGTGTAAAGTGTATATATTGTGACTTAATTTGACTCCTTGAAAAAAATAGCATCTAAACATTTTAATGTATTTAATTTTTCCTATTCCTACACAGTTGAAACTCATTTTCAAAATTATTAATTTTCATATCAACTCATTATCTGCTTTTCTATTAGAAATATGTTATAATAGTTTACTAGTAGTTATAATAGTATTATTTAAGATGTAAAATAGTGTTTTCGTAATTACGTGAATGTAGTTCATTAATTTGGTGACCTTTATTTTTCCCTAAACAAAGCTCAATGTATAAGATACAATTCAAACAATGATAACTTTTGTTTTGCTTTTATTTTAAATATGTTAGCCTATTGTAGGTAGTTTTGATCTGGTATAACAAAAACTAAAATATGCATACTCATACTGTTATCAAACTAAATAATGAAACTTATTATTATAAAACAAAAAAATTACGGAATTAAACAATAAACAAAACTAACATACTACATATAATATACTTGCATCTAAATTAAAATTGCGATTGAAGAATTAATACGCACACCACAAATCTTTACCTATTTGAATTATTTGGCAATATACGTAGCAAAAACTTACACCAGTGACGTAAGCAATGTTCCTGCCCTAACTCGGAAACATCAAAGCTGATCTACCTTATTGTCCATATATCTTGATTGTAGCAACCTTGATTTCATCCATCAGCTGAACTGTGTATTTTAAATGGACTTGTATTTTTTCAGTGAGAAAATGTTAGACAATTTCTGGAAATTTTAGAATAATTAGACCACCCAGCTGAACCACTGACGTAAAATTAAGTTTATATGTTTTAGGGTTTCAACCAACTTTTTGGGAAATTAGTCTACTCACAAAGGCGCTGAATAGCTGCCAGCTAGTACGACATATATTAGTAGAATTTGTTTGTACCTCAGCCTCCAGCCCCGGCTCAGACATTGCTTTGTTCCACTCGCTTTGAGTGTTTGCACCTCAAACTTGGGGCCTCAGATTATGGACTGTTCTTTGCCAGGTTGCACCTCGACCTTGCCGCCCAGCCCCACGTGGATTTTCACAGGGTACTTTACTGATATTTTAAGGTTTGATCGATTTTGGGGCAACCCGATGGGCTGTAGAGTCGTGTAAAAAAACAATAAGTGTAGACTAATATCCTATAGTTATATTTTAGGCAAACCCTCAAAGAGATTTAATTCTACTACGAATAATTTGTTAACAAAAATTACTCCAGTAAAAAGATGAGTCACTGCAATAGTTCATCTTTCCTATGGAAATTCGTTAATAATATACTCAAAAGCGATTTTCGACCACAAAATCATTAATTTTGGTTGAGTTTAAAACATTTACACTACATTAAAAACCACATTAATTTTATTTCAAACGAAATGGTATTTAATTACCATTAAAATTATCTGGTTAACATCTTTATAGTATTCATTAATTGGATACAACCCGTTTTAGTTAGTCAAGTGTTTAAGGATAAGTAAGTTTACACGACACAAATTAATTATTTTCGTCTTTCTACGCAGGATGTAATGAAGTAAACAAAGTACTTCGTAAATGGTTTTCTTTGTTGAACGTTCCCCTTGCTCGTTGCTCGAGGGTTTGTGAAGGCGTTATCTGCTAAGCGAGGGACGCGCGTGTGAAGTTTAGTAAAATTCGGTTGAACTTTTTGAGCTTAAGTGTATTCAAATTACAATTTGCTAATCGAAAAGATTACATCTAAGATATATTGTTCAGTAACCGACGTGACGCCTTAAATGGGCTAAATGCGAACTTCATGTAGGCGGTAATATTGTTCCAGAGTGGATTTTCATGTAGAGCTATCTTCTACATGCTGGGTGTGGGAAGATGAGAATGCATTTCGTTCGTTAATAATATAAACCTTCTAGTATTAAGTACCTATTTAGATTTTTTTTAGTATGCCAATTTAAGAGATAGATTAATATTATGATGCTCCATTAATAGCATTAATAACTGTTGCAAAAAATTAATAGCAGTAGGAAATAATAAAAAGTAACAGTAAATGTAGCAGTATTGTAATAAATGTTACAATGATCGTTTTATAAGATTAGAATACACATTAAAAAAAAGTTAGATGTAAAACATACCTGTTTACTTCTACAAGCAATCCATATCAATTTGATGCAACACGTTTCGTTAGTTGAATGACGGCATCTTCAGGCTGACATTCTACATTGACTAGGTACTTATAACACAATTTGGCACATCTTTACGTAATGTTATCAGTTAATATTTAGTGCATTTGTACGAGCCACTATTATTAGAATAACAAGTTTATGGCCACATATTATCCCTACTGGGATCATTATTAACTGTGCTGAAAACTAAACGTGTCGTCTAGATTTGGGTAGAACCTAATTCCTGAAAAATTACATACACTATTGGAATTAAATTTTTAATTGACAATTAATTATTTTTTCATTTGGAATAATTTGTGTATGTTTGTGTATTTCTAATTATTATGATAACGCACTCATAAAAAATTACTTATCGAATCTTGCAATACAAGTTCAAATCTATGTTACATTTATACAAGCACTTAAGCCTTCCCTTACACACATATCAATATGATACTGGTTTATTATACAAGAGCATTTGATGGAGGGACGATGGCAGACGGAAATTTATGTGGTGTTTATTTATGCCTTAAGCTTGATATACTTCCTTATTTCTTATTTTCTAGAATGTAGTAGTAAAGTTTGTATAAGATTAAACATATTTTTTTATAAATCAGATTTTGAATTAAATTCAGGTTTGTTTTATTTTGTATTATTTGTTGTTTACGAATAAGCTAACCTTTTAATTATTTTGTTTTGTTGTTAAGTGGAAAAGAGTTATTAACTTTGCTCTGAAATAAATCCTTCTATAATTATTACTAGATTAACATCACACTCATAGAATAACATGCCCTAAAATATATATTCAATAAAATATCATCGCCAAATGTACTCAAAATACTTATCCATAAATTGCCCTACATACAAGCACACATACAGTGGTCCAAAAGTAAAATTTGAATACAATAGATAAACAATATTTTTCACACTATCAAAACCATCTTTCTAATTTGTTCAGTATGGCCGACTGAAATGTGCAATCAGAACAAGCTTTTGGAAACTGAATTCAGTAATATAATAAAATAGTGAATATATGACAGGCAATAAAATGAAGCCATCGTCTATACTATCTTTTTTTGTTTAATTTTATTATGTTAGGAATAAAACCAACATTAACATCAAATTTAAGACCATTCTAAAGCATTCCTAATTGAATTTGTTAATTGATTTTTATCCAAAACTGATTGAAGGCAACAGATATTTGAGCAACCAAGACACACAAAATTACATAGCTTCAGAACTTTTCCGATGATGCAAACAAAACTTCATTTTCTTTTAATGCTAACAAGGAGTAGTTTTTTACTTAACAGAAGGCCTATAATTGCTCCAGTAAATCTGTAATAGGTTTGTATACCATTCTTCATGGCATTAAAGACAGAATATTTCCGTCCTCACTTGACCAAAGGACGCTTAATGAAGGATAACGAGTTTAATAGGATCTGAAAAACAGTATAGTCAACCTCTAGGTTATTGAAACAGAGAACTGGAATTTATGCTTCTGCTCCCAAAAAGTTCAAAATTTGAACTACTAAATCAGATAAATTGTTGTTTTAGACTTTAGTTAAAAAATTGTTTTGAACTATTAATACATATATATAGCTTTTAAATAGTAGACCAAACTATTGTATGTGGTCATAAATTACCTTTTCGTGTATTATCCCAGTCATACTTACTTGTTCGAATAACGGTCATATCTTGCATAACCTCCTAACATCATTGTCAAGGCCAAATTAATTGTGCTGTATGATCCTACAGCTTCCTGTCTTTTCAGCTTTAATAAATCTAGTCTGCATAGAATGTACCCTGCGAACTTTGAATCACTGATCATTCTTTGTGCCATCGAGACATTTACCTTTAACGAGGCGTGTCTTTGATCGCTCCGAACATAATTAAACTTCGTCATTAGACTGAACACAATCATTAATACTAGAGTCTTGCCTAGAACTTAAACACCCACACGGTGTATACAGGCAATCACAAATTGAACTGAGACATTGTTATTAGAATAATTTATATAAATGATGTTTCATGTTTAATTTTGATTTAAGAATGTAGGTTACTTGTAGACTGGAGTAAATCTATTAGGACCAAAATTTTTCATATTTTGTAAAAATCTTAAAATCATGTTCCACTGGGATCAATATTGTATCTGCTGTTGTTTCTAATCTAAACTTTGGTACAGTAGAAACGATATTTGGAACGAAGTTCCTTAACGCGGGATTTTTTTCCTTTAATGGAAACTGTGACAGCATATTTCTGTTTCTATAAATTTTTCCTTGGTCGTTTAGTATAAATGTTTCAAAACGAACGTTAAAACTCGCCGTTTTCAAAATGCATGAATTCCAAGAAGAGGATTACTAAAGGTAGGCGTCCTCTTGGGCTAGTGTTACTTGGTTTGTTTACTTGGGCTAGTGTCAAATAGTGACTGATATTAAAAAAATAGAAGAAACAATAAGTAAATTCTACAGATCAGTGAAGTTAACGACCCGAGAAGTTTTCCCCACTTTGATTGTAATTGAAAAGTAACATTCTTAAATGTATGTTTAATTTCTGTAGTAAATTCTTCATTCATGATCCCTAACTGATCACTTAGATTCTATAAGGTCGCACATTTTTTTTATAAAGTAATTTTTCATTTTCTGAAACCTCGAATAGCTAGAAACAAGGATTTGACATTAAAATATTGAGCACAAGCTGCAGGTGCGAACGGTTGCAAATAAAAGAGTTACAAAAACATTTAAAACATTTAAACACTTTTATCCAACATTCGTTGCGTATCTATACGAATGTATTAAACAAGTCGTATTACTTGAAATTAAGAGTTAGTGCTCATCAAGTTTACATAACTTTGCCAGAATTGTCTAAGTAACTTACATAACTTTACATACATTGCATCTCAGCTTATTTTTCATATTAGTTTAGTACCCCTAGTCATAGGAGTTGGGAAATAAAAGTCACAAACATACATAACAAGGCCGTAGCCAGGAAAACTTTTCGCGGGGTGGGGGGTCCGACGCACAGTGAATTGCGTGCTTCGCACGCCAACCACCTTGATGGAAGTATTTTCAATACACAATGCATTTCGTGCTTCGCACGCCAACCCCCATATTGGGAGTCTTTTCAATTCACATTGTATTGCGTGCTTCGCATGCCAACCCTCGTATGGGAGTATTTTCAATTCACAGCGTATTGCGTGCTTCGCATGCCAATTTTAAGCTCTTGTGCTATGGACGCTTTAAAATATTAGTGATTATTACGTAGAAAGGTTCAAAAATTCAAAATAAAATAATTTTTACGCATTTAAATATAAATATAAAAACGAAAGGTCAGCTCCTAGCATAGGAAATACGAAATTTGGGTAGCAGTGAACGTATTAAACACCAATTTCCATGATTATTTTAAAATTTTTAATATAGATACCCATGTAAAATATTATAGGATGAATGATTTTGTTTTGTTAAAGTATTTTTGTTGAACCTTCATAGTTTTCTTATTTAATAGATGAGATCAAGCTCACATTTTACAAGAGAAGAGAGTAAGGCTGTAATCTACTGCATCCATGGTAGGCCTATTGTACGTTGTAGTTTAATTAAGCAAATCTAAATATTAGTATGATGTAAAATATGTTGCTGGATCACCTGTTGTGTTGTCTATTTTATAATTTAACTTGCACTTTTTAAACCTAGTATTAATTTTTACTGCTAAATTTCGGAGGGGTTTTCGATCCCTTACCCCCCCCCCCCCCCCCAGCTACTGCCTTGATACTTAATGCCCCCTTTGTAATATTAAATCTTGATGGAACAAGTTAGACTCATTGAGTTAGATAACTTTTTCCAATGACGAAAAATTTGACATAGATACAAAATAAAACTTATAAATAAAATATTTAAACAACGAAGCAACCATCAGTAAAACTATTATTTTTCCTAAAATAATCAATATGAAATAACATCAGATTGATCGGTCATTGTTTCAGGTTTGGTGTGTGGTATATTGTATGCCTTTGTGTTTTGTTGTTATAGTGTCATTTTAAAGGTTAGTATACCACAAGTATGAATTTTAACCATGATATGATATTTTTATAAAAGGTATAGTACGACACACACCTGAAGATTATCGTTTCTCCCACAGAACTTATCATGGTGGCATAGTAGTAAGTCTTTAATAGCGAAGACACTTTTACATAGTAATCACAAATCTAATTATATTTCAAGTAACTTTTTTAAGTGTTAATATTTTTATATAAACTAACATTCTGCAAAATATTTGAATTTGTCTATCATCAAACAGATAAAACTTTATTGGTCTCATAATTGAAGAACTTTGAGTGTATTATCTAAGAGTTTCTATAAAAAAAGAATATTTAAATATCAATTTATAAACAAACTGGCACTTTCTGGGGAGAAATCCCAGCCACAATGTTGAAAGCGAATTGTTTTTGTTGGTTAAATCGACTTATTTGGAACGCCAACGTCATTTGTTTTGACTGAAGTGTCAACACTTGTTTGGATTTGTCTCGGTTGTTTACCTTGATGTCATAACAACTTTATTTTGCAGCAACAAAATTGAGGATAGTAACTGTAAATTTTATTGTCTAATGTTGGAAAAGAGAAACAAATGTATTTGGGTTTAAAATATATGCATTTAGTAAAATTTTAAAATGTATAGTGTCTAAAGAGAAAACGAAAAACCTCGAATGTTGTATAATATGTTTTTAAATCACACGTATAAACTGCATATATTTTTTGTCAAACAAATCATAAAACCAACTTGTTCAGACTTATTTATTCCTTTTATATCTCATTTCAGAATTTATGAGACGTTCAAATTATCAAAAATTCACCAAATAGAATTTTGAAGAAAAAAAATGTTAACTACATTAATGTATCTTTTAACTTGTGAAATAGTTAGCTGACGTTTATCAAAGCAAGCAAATTAGGGAGTAACCGATAAGGAAAATAATAATTAATTTGAAAGGTAATTAAATAAGAACCATAAACCTCTCTCATGTTAAGACTCACACACACAAAAAACCCCACTCTCTTTTTCACAAATTTCTTTCTTCGTGTTTTTCTTTCAAACAAGACATGACAATATTACAAATTACAATCAAATATAACGATTCATAACTAACATTTAATTCTTTACACAATTATTACCTGGGTATACGTTTTGAATTGAATTGCTCCTACTTAAGGGTTACATAATTCAAAATAGTAAAAAATCAAAATGATTGGCATTTTCCGACAAAATTAAATGCATACTACAATGTACGGACAATATAACTACTTAATAAAATGTAACGTTTGTGTGTTTTTTTTTATTCAACTTAAAAGCTTTTATCTGATTTTAAATCACAAGTATATCTTTAAATTTTCTCAAAAACTGCTTGAAATGTATTGACGAAAATGCCTTAAATGAATAAATATTTGGACATTAATGTGAATATTTTGCATTTGTAAATGTCTCGTTCTCCTTTTTAGACTAATAAATATAGTACAGATTAGTAGTTATGTACAACAATTATTTGAGTATTGTATTTGTAAAACCTTGAAACATTGTTTAGTAACAAACAAGTATTGCCCCTAAGTCTGAAATATAACACGATTAGGATAAAGAGGGATATGTTAAATCGACCAATCACCATTTGTGTTGAACTACTGTTTCTACGGTTTCCTCGCTCCAACAGGTGTGTATGCTTAACCCAGATGTCCCACTTAAACATTTATCGAAGTACTACCTCACCTGTGGCTTCTTAGCTAAACTGTAAATTATTTGTTATTTTTTTATAGTTTCGTGGTTTAAATTGTGATTTCACTATGTGGAAATGAAATGTATGAATCAGTATGAAGAAGTGTATTTAAACCTAATAGCAAATAAATATTAGAGTATTACTAGCAGGTCTTACATCATCAGTCAGTATTCATGAGATTAAAAGCTCTTTTATCAACTGCTATAAAATAAAACGTTCGTACGTGAGTAAAAATATAATATAACAGCTGATTTCATCTATCATCTGTAAACAAAACCAAGCTTAGATTATTACTTTGGGCTTATGTTTACAACTTTAATTACTTTATTATTTCTGTCACTGATTAGTGAAACAATAATTCAGGCACACCATAATTACAAACGTATAATCAATTAATTTTAATATAACGTAGGTGTATATATTACGGTCTGTCATCCTTGAGATTTTGACCTCTCTCTATTATCCGTCTGAGTTAAGGCTCGGCAGGAGTGAACAAATATTTCTGAGTTGTTCCAAGTGGCAGAGCTGTACACTACTAGCATTGAGTTTGCTAGTTTTTCATTCTTCCGCTAGCAAATATAGGGCAGTTTCATAAAGGCGTAAAATAGACGTAACCCAGACTGTAAACGTACAGAAATGTGCATGCGTTAAAATGTGTGGTAGTATGTGTTATTAAACACAGCTTTCTCGCACACATTTAACATTAACGGATATATTATTTTTCTCGTACTCCTCCGCGAGCAACAAGTTGATATGATAACCACCAGAGTGCAGGCATTGTATTTGGATAACCTAATAGAACTCCGATCCAATGCAATATTTTGTTCCACTGGAAATTCGACTTTTTTGGCGCTATCTATTGGGGAAACGAAGGAAGCTGGTTGGAAACACCAATGCTTACAATGCTTTCTCCCTAGCATCATGTACCTTGCGGCGCGATCATGTACTATTTTCGCGAACACCTTTTTTCCGGCACACAACCCCCGTATGGATGCAAGATCTATTTATTATTCATGATCTATGGTGCAGGCTAAACACTCGAGTAGTACAGTGACTAGATAGAGACAGTGTGGCCATATGAAAGTGGCCGCCATGTTTTTCCTAAAAGTAATGTTATCTGCTCAGAATTATAATGTAAGGATTAGTGTTGTATCTCTTTGTAATTATAAGAGAAATGACCTCTTTGTTTTTTTATAAAGGGAAAAACAAGCGATTTAATTGTTACAGTTTGATATTTATATTGAAATTAAATAATAAAAACTATGTTTCTGCTTAAAAAGTGTATTCTGTTTTTTCGTGCAAAAAATTTAACAAATATAATAGAAACAGATAAGAATTTAGGATAAACATGGCTGCCGGCCAATAGGAAACAAAACCTCACTTGGCCACACTGTCTCTATCTAATCACTGTATCGAGTAGGAACTCAAATTCAGCTTCCACAATAACGTGGATTTTTTCGTCATAAATTAAGCAAAATTATTGAAATTACTTTTATTTAAAAGGTATTTAAACTTTGAATGTAGTCATCTTTTTCATATTGACATTATTAAATAAGAAAAACAACCGCAAACTTTGATTTTGAGTTAAGTCAAAGAACAAATTTAGTTAAAACAAATTTTAAAAACTAAAATATATCTACATTCGGGCTGTACTAACCCTTAAAATGAAACATTCAGAATAATTGTCTGATCAGTATTACTCCAGTAATCTTATTACCCGTTTAACATTGCTCTTATGGGAGTTGAAATTCAAGATGGTGGCTGGGTCTGACGAGCCAATTCTTAAACAATATGTTCTATAAGGCAGTTTTAATTAACCAAATTTACCAAAAAGGATCTCTGTTCTTTCAATTTTCACGTAATGTAAGCCCAAAAATAATTCAGGAAGAAATATTCTACTCACAATCGACCTAGCATAATACATGTTTATAGTTAAAGTAACGAACAAATAATAATGCTAAAGTAATTATGCATTTGTGTAAAGGCTCCAGCAACTACCATTTAACTATACTCTATTGCTTTTGTGTTTGTGTGTGGTGGAGGGTGTAGTTGACACATAACATCTGGCACCGTGGCCCACATACTGATGTGGAGAGTCTGGCAAGTATAAGGAAACATTGTACAAATTGTATGGTTCGTTGTTCTTCTTAATTGACAATTAATATTTACTTGCCTGTTGTACAGATTGCATAATCGAATTGTGTAGGCGCACATTTAACCTCTCTTTTAAATTAAAGGAGCGGGACAGCTCAGTTTTGGTGCGCCTAGTTTTGTCTTCAAGCTTCGATACAAGATTAATTATTATCTAGATACCTCAATCAGACATTTAAATACAGTGATTAACACAGACCTTTTACTACGACTGTAATGAGTGTAGTCAGCAGAATTATATATCAGAGCTTACTCAATTGGGAAATATGAAACTTGAGAAATGAGTTACTGGTGGTGAATGTACTTGACGTATTTTAAATGCCGATTTGCACACTTTAATTCCAGAAAGCAGCTTTATGGCAAGAATACTCTTCCCTGTATATCTATATAAATAAAAATAAAATGCTGTTAGTTGGTAAGCGCTTCATTTGAGAACTGCTGAACCTATTTGGCAATTTTTTGTTTTAAAATGTTTTTAATAGTCCGAATTAGGTTTTTATAGAAAAAAGTTTAAAAAGTTTCCCGTAAAATTTAAAATTCGTGAAAAACATCCTTTTTTATGAACTCAATACCATTACTCACGAAAACAGCTGTTCGGATAAAAAGCTTAGCAACACATGTTTGTTTACATTCATTACCGTAGCAACTTTACTTATCAAATTTTTAAGCTGTTTTTATTTTGCAAAACCAACAGCTTTGTTGGGTTGGATTGACAAACTAAAAGCAAGTAAAAAAGCAAACCAACGAAAAATGCTTACTCTACTATAATTCAAACATCGGCTGTTACATATTATAAATATAACATGTGATTTGGTTCAAAACTGAACATAAATTTTAGATTAGGACTACAATGAAACAAAAGACGTTTACTTGCACCCAATTTGGCTAATTTGGCTAACAAAAGGATTACTGAATTAATTATAAGTCAAACATCTAGATCCATATGGCTTAACATATGGATAATATGTAGTTCATGTAAATTCCGCCTGTTCTCGTACCGGAAAACCATCTCATTTGTTTATTCAAATGCGAACGATTTAGCAAATATTTTAGTTGCAAGGTCACAACTCAACAAGGTATACAT
The DNA here is from genome assembly GCA_018207615.1 of Philaenus spumarius. NCBI lineage: Eukaryota > Metazoa > Arthropoda > Insecta > Hemiptera > Aphrophoridae > Philaenus > Philaenus spumarius. The sequence goes on along the minus strand of JAGFPH010000190.1, from coordinate 609,263 downwards.
ACATTACATAAATGCTCACAACGTCGTCAATTTATTTAATCCTACATTTTATTTACAGAAATAAATGAATGTAGAGTTGTGTCATTTAAAAACATTTCAAGGTTTAACAATTGTACGTAAAAAGCGTACGGTAGCTTAGGATGAACCAAATTGAAGTAAAAGTAATGAATGGAATAACTACCCTTAAAAGGCAATATTAATAGATACATTTACTGTTTTATATTCTCAAAAACTGTCAACTAATTTCACTAAAAAATTAACAATTACCACACATTAGTACCAGGATTGTTTACAGAAAATGTTCACTACAATCAAAGAGATTAAAATGGGATCTATTCCTATACAATACAAACAAATTGCACTAACTTCGTACAAACTATAAATATAAATTCGTGTAATATTATTCTTAAGTGACATAAAAACCTTTTGCAATTACATTTCTTAAGTCAAAGTAATGAAATGGAATAACTACCCATAAAGTGAAATCAAGCAAAGCGAAGCATTGCCGGGTTCACTAGTTAATTTTAATTTTAATTCATTAATTTTAAGTCTAATAAATGTATGGAGGTTACTTTTAATGGTTCTTTTTTTATAATTTAAAGATTTTATGTTTTTAATATTTCCAGTCCTATTAACTTTTAAGTTTATAACTCTAGAATTAGTATTCGTTTTAGACATGATATTTAACATATTTTTATTTTAAAGTTAGCAGAGTAAGATACCTTGTAAGTTTCTGGCTTCTGTCTTAACGTTTATATGAAGCTACTATTAGAAATTCTTTCATTAGTTTTATGTGCACAGTCTTAAAACAAGTTATACAAAGTAATGTTAAATGGCAGAGACGAAGATTTAAAATTAGAAACGAGCTGTAATATATTTCATATTTTATAACATATTTATATCTGTATGATAATTAATTCCAGTATATTATACTGAGATTATTTGGGAGTTAGTAATCACTGCACCGCACCTATCAACGTTTATTTTATTTAGTTCTGTTGTTTTTACTTTTCACAACCCAGTACAGATTTAATAAAACTTAACGAAATTACTGAATTATGTGCTGTTTAAGTTGAATTTTCCAACAGCTTAGTTACTGTTAGTCTTCACCATTTGTACACTTAGTTAAAAATTATTATCAATACCTAAAATGTTTGACTACATTGCGATTTGTCAAAATCTTAGTAGCGTAAGAAGTGGAGCTAGGTTTAAATTAGATTAGGGGAGACTCCTGCGTGCTAAGAGCTCCAAACTTCTTGCTTCCTCTATACATACAATTTATATAAAGTAAGATAATTAATAATTTTAATTAAAACTAATAAGTTTATAATTGAACAGGTGTACAACAGTCTTCAAAAAGAATCATGACAGGAATACTCCAAAACTAAAACATTACTTTAGTATTAGAAATAAAAATTGTTTCAGGGTATGAAATCAGCTGTAAGGGATACTAAAATGTATCCAGTAAACAGCTGATTATTTTACCAACACTGAACATCTTCAATTAGGTGAATTATGTATTTTAAAATATTCAAATAAGCATATTTTTAGGTTTAAACTTTATTTTTAATTATTTGTAAATTTTAGTATTTCCCACCAGCTTTAGACCGCATACTTTATATTGATGTACAATACACAACATAATGTAAATGTACAGTTTTCGCGTAATTTTACTTAATAATTAATAATATATAATGTAGATTTAAAGTTAGGAACTAAAGTATCACATAACTATTAAGTTAAAGAATGGTTCTTATGTCAGAATAGGTAAGAAAAAATAAAACTAATTATTTCCCCAACCAGATAATTAAAAATGAATTCGTACGAGTCATCGTCGCCGCCCACTGCCTTCTATATTAAAAGTAGAGCAAAAGGGCGTTGCAATACTGCACCAGACAGGTAAAGTTTAATATACTCATCATTTTTATCATTTCGCCATTATAGGTTTTTTTCTGTTTACTTATTCCTTTATTCAAAATTATATTTGAAGTTAAATTAGTATCTTATGACATCGATAAGGTCACATTATTCTAAAATACTATACAGACAACTACAAAAGAGGAGCGTGAAGATAAAAAAACGCAAATAAGTATATTGATGTTTCTCTTAAAATTTGTTTTTAGGATGAAAAAATATTGAGCTTTATTTCAGAGAAGATAACTTAATAGATTAAAACTTGAACACAGAATTTCACAACCAATACGTTTATTAACTAAAACGTGTTTCAATGACTATGATGTCATCTTCAGTGATGCATGAGCTACAGTAATAAAACTAAACTTATTTTATTCGTATTTTTAGGAGTACTATTAAAACATTTCCCCCCCAGTCTGGCTTATAATTTGTGTATTTTAAGATTTAACTACTACATAGCTTTAGTTTCTAAGAACATTTATGTCCCATATTTTACTTACTACTGTACTTCTTATTTGCAATATAATCTATGACTACACCACATATAAGATCCATACAAAATGTAAAACAAATATAATCCCAACATTGTGTTTATCAAGTTGTCTACTCTTTTGCATCTACAACAAACTTGTTTTACCTGGTATTGGCCTATAAAGGCCGATTCTCACTATGCGTGCCATGCTGTTTTAATTAAGATACTAAAAGTTGCAAGCTAAAAATGTACTGTATCATATACAAATAATTCAATGGAAAGCCGTGCAAGGTCAGTTCATCTGGTCTTGTTCCACGCGATCTTAGACCTGTGCGGATCGGCGCTGATCAACTAGTGTGAATGTTCTATGTACTGATGCAATGGGTTCGTATTCATTTTTTTCTGAAGACACTTTACTTTGCGATTGCAAGGAAGAAAGACATGATGAGAATAAGAAATAGCTCTGTATTGGTTATTTTGTTCGTATTATTGTTGTAAAAATGTGTCGCAATAAAAAAATATCAATGGGACAAAGGTTTTGTTTTTGATGATAAGTACTTGTATTCTCAAAATGATTACACAATCTTAGTAATGCCTATTTATATGTAAGATGAATATTAAAATTTATCGGTTAATATATTTTTTTAAATGTTAACAATATTTAATTAAGTAGTAATTAAGACCTATTACTTGTTAATTCGCTATTTCGGAGTTAACTTAAGTTAAACATTGAATTGTTGAACATATTTAGTCCGAAGTCTAGTATAAAATACTATATATAAGAATCCAATATTGGTTTTCACTAGGCTTAACCTGAAATTAGAGTTTAATATCTCGAAAATAAAGTACATAAGCGAATACCGAAAACAATATTTCCTAAACAAATGTTTATATAAGCCTACCTAAATATACGTTTTTTTCCGATGGAGAGGGGAATGCATTAGGTACCATCAAGGAATACGTATTCCTTGGTGTATGGGACTCCCGGTTCTCCGGTATACCCACTAAACCCTAACCTCCATTCTTATTCAGGCAGTACCTCCACCCTAGAACCGCCGGATAGCATTACTTCAAGGTGGTACCCCGTATTTTGCCATTTGGCTTTGTCTTATTTTTTCTTTCCCTTCTTACCATAAAATTACATCTCCTTTATTTTTTCTTTCATGACTCTCTCCACAAAAGCAGACTCTCTCCAGTAGGTCTCTTTCTCTCCAACATTTTACTGACTATGTTTTCAGGGTTAGTGCCACCCACCTTAGATATATTAGAAACCGTCTCTCCGTGTTTCATCTTTTGCAAACAAAGAAGGTATGTTCTGCATCTTCTCCTCTGTCAGAGTATCCGTACTGACAGGCTCCGCTATTTGTTTTTCCCATTTGATTTAGGTACTTGTAAAAGGCTCCATGGTTAGTGAACATCTGCTTCAGGAAATAGTTCACTTCCCCAAGCCTTCCCCCATACCATTCATTAAGGTTAGGGATTAATCTTCTCATCTATTTACCTCTTTTTTCGGAATTCCACCATTCTTGCCACTTACTCATGGTCTTTTTCCTCTCTAGTTTCCGCAATGCACATGCCACCATATTTACATCGGTCCTTTTATGAAAAATATCCTGTCTCTCCAACGCCAGCAGATCTATTGGAATTACTCCTGCTAATATCAGAGCCGCTGGTACCGAAACTGACCTGTGACAACTGGCAATACGCAACGCATCTTTGAACTGCAGCCATCTTATTTCTATACTTCGCAATTTTCAGGGCTCCTGCCCACACTTCACATCCGTAGAGCAGAATAGAGTTTGTTACCTCCATAAGCAAACGTCTCCTGTTTGCTGTAAGATCTCCTATATTTGCCATTACACGGCCCAGGGACACAGTCACCTTGGTAGCTTTGGTGACAGCATATTCAATCTGTTTCCCAAAAGTCATCTTATTGTCCATTCTCATTCCTAAGTACTTAACTGTGCTTCTGGTTGTTACTTCTTCTGATCTTAAAGTCATCTTTATCAGGGTAGGGACCCGCTTCCTAGTAAACATAATTATCTCTGTCTTTTCCATAGCCAAGCTAAGTCCATGATCTTTTATCCACGCGTACACTCTTCGCACGACCTAATTTAACTTCCATTGTAGAACATCCACGTCCCGTCCAACAATAACTGTCGCAATGTCATCCGCATAAGATACAATAAACGTAGAGTCCGGCATATCCATTCGAAAAATTCCGCCATAAGCTACATTCAACAGATCTGGCCCAAGTATAGACCCCTGCGCTGCTCCAGCTGTAACTTTCTTCTTTATTGGTCCACCCTTTGTGCTATAAACTAATTCTCTATCTCTTAGATAATCCTTTAATATATTAAGTAAATATCCCGGTATCGCAAAGCTTTCTAGAACCCCAATCATGTCTGACCATCTGGTAGAGTTGAAGGCCTTACGAAGGTAGCCAGCAGTGCAATATTCTTTGATTTATGAGGTCCCGGCCATTCCGAATGTACCGCTATAATTACTTCGACTATAGCTCCTATAGTGGAGTGATCTCGTCTAAATCCACGCTGCCTACAAGCTAGGCCTCCCCCTTCATGTATTGCTACAGCGAGTCGTGGCTTCAGAAGTCTCTCCATTAACTTACCAGAGGTATTCACCAAGCACAATGGTCTGTAGGAAGATGGTGTCTCCGGGTTTTCTCTTCCTTTACTTATCAGTACTAAGCGTTGTGTTTTCCAGCTTTTATGAAACACTCCTTCAAGTAGGCATTTATTGTACATTCTTAGTAGCAGCTCGGGATGAACTCGAGCTACTGCTTTTAATACCTCAGCTGGGATACCGTCTAATCCTGGTGCCTTTCGACTTTTCATGCCTTTAACAGCCTGAAAAAGTCCCTCTTTAGTAAAAATAGGTATTTGTGACTCGAGTCTCCTGCCTTACGATTTGATGACTGGGGAACAGCGTATTTACGATGTTTTCCATTTTTTCTGCCTCCAACAGTGTATTATTGGTTGGGTCCCTAATTTACGCTTCACCACTTTATATGCAAGGCCCCACTGATCATTATTTAAATCTTAGACTCTCCCAGCTAGCCCTCTAGCTAATCTTAATTGCCTTTTTAAGATCTTTCTTTGAATTCTTGTAATCAAGGGTTTCTTCCAGTATTTCTTCAACGTTTCGTCTTCTCATTCTAGTTAACTTTTTTCTCAAATGAAGGCATTTCTTCCGAAGCCTTTCTACCTCTGTATTCCACCAATATACTGATTTCCCTTTGTGAGTTTTCTTCCTTGGCATCGAAGCTTCACATCCCATTGCCTGCATTGTACTGTCGACGATCGCGTTCGAATGTCCCTCTACTTTAATCAGCTTATTTTTTCTCTTTTTAATATTAGTTAACATTAGGTCTTTGTCAAGTTTCTCCGTATTCCATCTTGGCATTCGTAGCCGATTTTGACAGATGGGTTGGTCTTCGCTTACTCTAAACGTGATGTATTGATGGTCACTTCCAGTGTAGTTTTCAATAGCCTTCCAGTCTCTTAACTTTGTAGCAGCTGCTTCTGAAGCCAGTGTAATATCTGGGATGGATTCTCAAAAACCTAATCTTCTAAACGTTGGTACTTCACCTTCGTTCATTACATAGAGGTTCTTTCTAGCAGCCTTATCAAGAATTCTTCTTTCTCGAGAGTTTGTGGTTTGCATGCCCCATTCCTGCGCTCTAGCAATGAAATCACCAGCAACTATGATCTTTCCTTCAAACCCATATAAAACGTCCTCCAAATTGTTAAATTTTTCTTGAAATTCATTTATACCTTCATTTGGAGTGTAGTAACAGCTGAAGAGACTAATATCTTCCACTTTCACCCTTTTCCCTTTTCAATCCTTTTCCAGAATCGTTTATTCTAACAGGAAAGTTTCTTGTTTTAGGGACCCAAATTGCTGCTGTATTTAGTTCATCCACAAACCACCCAGGTACGTCTTTATCTTTATAGAGCTCACTGATTAAAACTACATTTGTCTTCATTTCCAGTACCAGCTGTGTAAGCAGATTGTCTGCCATTTTGCTTCTATGTAAATTTCCTTGCATTATATTTATAATTTCTGCCTTACTTTCGCAGATTCGAGTGCTTCTCGGAAGACTCGACACTTACCAGTCCCAGGGATATGATCTGTAGGTCCTATCTTGCTGTCCGTGCACAGAAAACATTTTGGAGTTTCTCTGCAGTCACTCTTGATGTGTCCCTTCTTTCCACACTGGATACAAAGATACACTGGATACACTTCTTCTCTTCTATTTGGCCCTTTACAATCTGCTTGGTAATGTCCATCACCAAAACATCTAAAGCACCGCTTGACCCAAACTCTCTTCCTTACACGGCAGTACACCCATCCAACTTTTATTCGCGCTGTTTCTAGAAGTTTATTGGCTTCCTTAGCGTTCATCTCCACCACAGCCTCTGTTATTTGCTCCTGTTAAGGTAATTTTTACTTCTCCAGAGACTTCATTAATATCTCGATGAATTGCCTCTTTTATTTCTTCTACTGTAGTGAGATCATCCAGGTCTCTAATCTCAATAGTTTCTCTGGGCTCGAGGTTTCGAATGGTTGCTTTTTTCCTAATATATTTTTTCATGTCCTACGTATTTACTCCCATTTCAAGAAGCAGGTCCCCCATTCTTGTCTTCCGGTCCGTCCTAACCTCGGCCTGACAATCTTCTGGTTTTACTTCACATCGTACAGCTCCGAGTACTTCAGCAAAAGTTCTTCCTTCAGCCGGTTTAATTAAAACCGCATCAAGTCGCAATTTTGTTTTCCTTTTTCTTATTTCTTTTAGACCGTTCTCTACTGTTGCTTTCTTTACGACTGATGTTTCTACGTTAACTTTATCTCTTCTTTGATCCTATTTCAACACTCCGTTTTCGCTCCGTGAGGGTATTATCCGCCACTCGCTCTCTTCCTTCTTCTTTTTTCCACCTCCTGTACCACCGGGCTTGTTGCACCTCTTTTCTGTGATCCCTTGGAGACCTCAAATGTTCCCTGTATATTAGTA
>JAGFPH010000190.1:578651-601835 GCA_018207615.1 Philaenus spumarius | reverse complement strand
CCTCAACTTTAATTCTTAAAGACTCGACCAACATTACAAACGTTGATTCAGTGGAATTGATTTTGTTACGTGGTTTAAACATAGACAACTCTCGCCGACATTTGAAAGACAAGATTCCGTGTAATTTATAAAGTGAAGTGCGATTTAAAGTGACACGTAAAGAGAAAATAACTCTGGTGGAATTACGTCTATACATCAGCAATGCAACGAGTATACTCTTTCATAGTAAAGTAGATGACAAAATTAAAAAGATAAAGTCAACGTGCACTCTGATAGTTGAACTGACACTACTTAAAATATATTTTCCTTTAATAAGACAGTTGCCAAGATAAGAAAGAAACATTTATATACACGAATTAACTTTTTTCTGATAGTTTGAAAACTTGGAAAAGTAAATAAAAGCGTGAGAGTACTGTGCCATCGATTGTAGAGCGATGAGATGGCATTATGCAAGTAAGCAGTGTAAGGGAGGGATTAAGTTTATATCCTTCCTGAGAAATAATCCCTAAGGACTCACCTGTTACTGGAAACTTCTGGCAAGACGGACAAATGGAGGGAAATAAAACAACGTCATCACGTTTTGAACTTATTTGGTACATAACTGCTAGCTGTGATTCATTTGGATGGTTGTATTATGTTTTGGGGAGTTGAATAGTTAAATGGCTATTCAGGAATATGTTTACTTTCAGAACAATAATAAATAATGTGTTTTAATAAAATAAAACAAACTATTTATTTTCATGATTCTTTGCATACAGAGAGTGTAAAGGTTCATCAGTCATGTACGTATAGCGAGCAAATACATTAGTTTTGACAATTTATGTCTTTTGGGGTACTGAGATATGGAAACAAATATTTTCTTATGTTCTTTATTTACGAAATAGTAGGGTTTTATTTGCAAAAAAGTGTACAAATTGATATCTTATTTCGCCATACTGATGAGGCCTGTTCCAATCAGTATACTACAATATTAAAAACATGGAAACTCATACTGAGCTTGATATACTTGTTTGCTACAATTATTTTAGCCCAAACCTACTAATCCAATCTCAATGCAATTTTTTTTATGTTTTAAGCATTAAGGCTCGGCTCTCTACATTCAAAACGGCGAAGTTGGGTACCAATTTCAATGTTAAATAACCAAAACATACCTTCACTATTAAGCATATTTTTGTGTTGTTTTTGTCAAAAAACGAAAGCTGTATTTTTTTTCTTAAAGTAAAATAGATCGTGGGTGTTGATTGCTAAGGTTTTTTGCAATATCTCTTTTTGCAACTGAGTAAAAAATTTATAAAGTTCACTATTTTTTACTATTTATATCATACGTTTAAGAAAACAATAAAACGGTTTTTGAAAATATATTCGGCAATCAACATCCGCATATGACAGTACTTCAAAGTGAAACCAAATTTTTTAATTTATTCCACGAATTAACGAAAAAATATGACTTATTCTGTAGCATTGCTCTTATGGGAATCAGATTCAATATGGCGAACAGGGTAGCGCCCCCTTAAGAAACTATTCCAAGAGGGTATTTTTATGTATGTAAATTACGGTTTTCTTACAACAACTGTTTTAGCTCATCAAGTGATACAATTCGAGAAACACTGGTTTTTATATAACTTATTGAGTAAATTATAATAATAGGCGAAAGTTAGCTATACAAAAATCAACAGAAACCTCTACAAAAGCAAATTGCTACTACGGGAACGGCAGAAGCGTACATCGTGGACTGCCAAGGTCTATAGAAAGGAAAGGTTACCTCATAGTCATGTAAACAAACTCAAACCCCTCGACCCGTTCCCTGTCCAGTGACGTCATCTATAGTATAAAAACACCGCGCTACCATGAAAGATGTATGTTTCGTCGTACAAATCACCTCATTTTTAAAAAAAATAGATGTATTAAACTATTTTTGGGGTTGCAGTTTTTTTAAATGATACTTAAGTTACACATTTCAACATTTGTAATTGTAAGAATATATCTTAACCTTTTTAAAAACATTATGTTTATGTAATTAATTTGCAATTTACAATAATAACAAAAGTATAATCATACAAATTTTAATTTATATTTTTACTGACTAAAATTTAAAATAAAAAGCTATCTTGGTAATACATTTTAAATCATATAACTAAAAAGCAGTCATTAAAATTGTATTTAATATTTTTTACAGAATAAAAAAGAAAAAAATGCAATCACGATAATACATTTTAATCTATATATATAAAAGCCAAAACCCACTGACTCACTCATCACGATTTCTCAAAAACTACCAAACAGATTTGAATGAAATTTGGAATGTAGCTTCCTCTAGGGCCATAGGTGCTCACTAAGAAACGGTTTGAAAAAAAATTTTAGGGGGGGTTTGGGGGGATCAAAGTTATTAAAAAATGACTTCTTCAAAACTATTGAACGGATTGGAATGAAATTTGGTATGTAGCTTCCTCTAAGGCCATAGGTGATCACCAAGAAAGGGTTTGAAAAAATTTGAAATTTTAGGGGGGTTTGGGGGATCAAAGTTATTAAAAAACGACTTCTTCAAAACTACCAAATGGATTGGAATGAAATTTGGTATGTAGCTTCCTCTAGGGCCATAGGTGCTCACTAAGAAAGGGTTTGAAAAAATTCGAAATTTTAGGGGGGTTTGGGAGGATCAAAGTTATTAAAAAACGATTTCTTCAAAACTACCGAATGGATTGGAATGAAATTTGGTATGTAGCTTCCTCTAGGGCCATAGGTGTTAAGAGGAATAATATTTACTATATTTGTCGGCTCGTTTGCATTTCTGTATCTATTGCTTCTAATAAGTAGTATTCATTGGAAAGCTAAATATAAGTATGACACAAAAATTAAACACTATAAAGGCTAAAGTGAATACACCATTCTAAATACTTATACTTGTCTTTTTGTAAATAAATACTTATAACTAAGTGAATGAACCACAAGTATTTGTTTTACTTGTATTTTAAATAAGTATTCTTTTTACTTACTATTAACATTTATTTTAAACTACAAAAATAAACTTATCCTCGTAATTACTTCTTTTTGTGTCGGTAAAGAACGTAATTACTTGTACTTGTAAGTAATTTTGTAAGAACTTGTAAGAAATATTTTTTGAATTGCTAAAATAAAATAAAATGAAATAAAATTCTATTGAACAAATCCCGATTACTAGGAATTGGTTACACACCAATTTGTATACATGTTTTGTTTTGGTAGCATAATTATTTTGATTGTTTTTGTAAACATTATTAATTTGTGAATAACCTAAAATAATTTGTAAATAACAAGCAAAAGATAAATATATCAGAATTATTAAAATAGCATTCTAAAATGTATCTCTGTATGATAGCCTACAAATAAATTGTATGGAGTTTATTTAATTGGGTGGCAGTATTTTTATTGAATATGTAGGCCTATATTTAACATTCCTTGCATCAACTGTAAATAAAATATATTAGTATATTTGTTTGTTTTTTTTAACACGTTTTGTGTGGGAAGTTTATGGGGTTTAATAAGCTTCAAGTCACCAGGTGGGCATACTGAACAAAAATTTATTTTCTACAATTTTAATGCAAAAGATAGCCACAGAAACTACTTTTAAATCAAAATATTAAGACAAAAGAAAATTATAATAACATTTTATATGAGTAAGTGGTATTATATTATTTACTATTACAATAGAAACAAAAAATATCTAGGCCTACCTGTGAAATGATATATCAGTTCTTCCTTCTAGTTTTGCTTTTGCATAATAATATTTGCAAGTTGCAACCGCACAAATGGAACCACCTTTAGGTTTATTAATTGATTTTCTATCCATTGTAGGCCTAAATAATATATTTCTTCTACCTACACTTCTAAAACACTTTATATACACTAATTTAACGCGTATAAACGTAAACGACAGAGCTTTGATCACTGTCTAGGTATACTAAGTACTACGTCACAGCCCCCACTCCACTTTTTTGATATTTCCCGAATGAGGTAACCTTTCCTTTCTAGAGACCTTGGTGGACTGCAGCGTGCAAGCAGAATACAGACCGCAATTTTATAAAATGTAATCTATCTTCCATCTAACTATATATATAAAATCCAAATACCACTCACTCACTTATCATGAAATCTCAAAAACCACCGAAACGGATTGGAATGAAGTTTAGTATGTAGCTTCCTCTAGGGTCCTAGGTGCTCGCTAAGAAAGGTTTTCAAAATATTCGAAATTTTAGGGGGTTCAAAGTTACTAAAAATCTGCTTAAGAAATACATAGTATTATATATTTATTGATATATATTTTTTGTTAATATACATTTAACTTTGATTTGTCTATCCTTGCAAAGCCGGATCGGGGCAGCTAGTTACTTATATAAGTTGAAATAAAGGCTGTACTTTGGTCATTTAGACCTTTTGTTTTGTTAACTCAAATGATACACATCCGAAACATTAATGGGCATATCTTCTAACAAGAATGATCAGTTTTATCTCAACTCAGATTTGAGAAATGCACACACTTTAACAATGAAAAATGTATAACTACAACATTTAACTGCAATGTATATATTGTGGTACTTACTAACATTATAAACTAGAATAAAGTTTATACATATAGATGTAATTCTATTTAATAGGTGTTATTTATTTAAGAAGGCGATTCTTATAATAGTGGATGGAAGAATAAGTGTCAGATTTAATTCAATCATAATAAGTTTAATGTTTACATATTGTTAAATTTACAAGAACAACTTGAGTAGGATATCTTATTTTTAATTCGGTTGACACCGGATACAACCGCTAGTTATTATTAAAAGATAACTTTAAAAAAATTAAGTTTAAATTTAAAAGAGACGTATTAACAAAATTCATCTTCAATGGGTTATTTTTATCGGAATTGTTTGTTACTTCTAACGTTTGTTATGTTTGCATTTTGTTAGTCCTGTTAAAACCATCTCACTTGAAAAACAAATATTTATATAAGACATATGTCGAATTAAAAAAATGCTTTTTATGCTTTTAGAGGTTGGGTTAAACAAGGACTTTTAAGTACACTTCTTTACTACTCCAAAAATTAGTGATGACGACATGGAACTCTTTTAGAGTTGGTTTATTTTATTTTGAAAACACATTTAATACAATTTAGAATTTAATATTGATTTACAAATCTTTAGGATAGCTACAGCAAGTATACAAATATTATAAAATGCATGGTTATAAATTAATTAATTCAAATTTATATGTATACATTTGAATACATCTACGATGATTAACATAGATTTTAAAAAATGTTTCTGCAGGGTAACTAAAGGATTTGGTCAAAATGTGTATTTCATAAATGAAACAAAATATTAGACAGCAATTTTCTAACCTGCAAATTCCCAAATTGTCTCCTAATGAAACCGGAAAATTAACGCGAAAAGAATAAAACCTGTACAAAACGTTTACGTTTTCTTAATTATCTGCATTAGGTCCAGAAAAATATTAATTTAACATTATGAAAACTTATATGCGGATGCGCTAATGGTCCTTAAGATGTTAATGTTTTCAAATGCTATATTTATATGTGCAATATTTATATTATACAATAATTGTATTCTGTATAATGTGTTCCTGTATACAGTTAGCCATCAATTAAACAGAAAAGATGTTTCAATATTTGTTAAGTTTCTTTAAAATTCAGTTATAATTTGTGTTACAATAATTGTTATAATCGTGTTTAAAAGAGATAATCTGTGTTATTTGTATTGAGTAGTAAAAATCACTAAAGCGTTAACTAAAATAAAACAAGTAATAATAAGCAACATGGCCTAGTAACAATCAACAATGTTAACAAGTTTAACTAAAATCCAACCACAGCTGCTTTAATTTCTGCACAGTACTGTATACTTGAAGCATACCTTATATGGAAAATCCAATATCAATATTGGAACCTACGATAGCCCTAACCGTGGCGTATTGAAAAACACCTTTATCAACTCAGCTATTGCGATGCCTTATATTTTAACTCATTTCCAACAGACCCTCCGCCAGTGTTTAGTTTCAGAATAAATATAACATTGTTACTAACGAATTCTTTGTGTTTGATTAATGTAATGGAAATTTATAAAAGTCAACTAAAAAACATAGATAGTATAAATAACTTAAATCTAAAAACGATTTTATTTTGTCAGCATTCCTTTCGTCATGTTTATTTTTAAGTTACTTTTGACATTCAACATTGACCTATTTTTGTGATTCCGTCAACTTTTGATCCATTTTTTGCTTGTTGTTGCCTTTGTTCAGGAAATTAAAGTCATTCCGATAATTTTAGCGTAGCTAGTCAAGCGGACACATCCATTACTGAACAAAAGGTTTGGGATAAATAAACAATCTACCCTACGAGGTGCACACACAACCCCTTCCTCTCTCTGTTTCTCTTTCTGTATCTCTCGTTAAAGGTGTGTTAATTTTATCAGAACAGCAACGCTTTCACTCACACTAACATAATAAGTTGTTTTGGCAAAATTCTCTTAAGAACCGAAGAGCTGTAAAAATGTTAGTAATTGAACAAACACCTCCGGGCCTACTAACAGTTTGACTAGATGAATTTTTTATTGATTTTCTTCACATAGCCACACAACACTTACATTGTTCCAGAGCGGAGGATATTTGAAATATAGTCTAGTAATACTCCTATAATAACTAGGAAAATAATAAAACAACCACACTTTTGGATTACTCTAATTAAAACAGCGATCTATAATGTGTCAACTGTTCTAACTGAAATATATAAATGGTCTTATCGCTTTTATTTGTACAAATTACCCTCAAACCTTGTTTTTATTTGTTTAAATAAATAGTAAAATTATACAAAATTCGTATATAATTGTGTATTCTTCTACACTTTAGGAAGAATACAAAATGTTTAATCCTTCAATAAATTATTGAGAATGTTTTTATTTTGAAGATGTACTTTTTTGGCGTTGAGAAAATATTGAGAGTGAATTTGTATGATAGGAGCGCACATCAAAATTCACATGTATGCTCGAGACAGGTCTCGAGAAAAGGCTGCCAATAGAATAAAGGCAGAAACCTCTATTGGCGTCTGATAAACTTTATTTTTATACTATTTATTGACATGTTTCTAGATACACAACACGCGTTTAAAAAAATTTCTGATATATGTTGCAGTGCTAAAATGGCCACAACGGGGTTTATCAAAATAGCCACCCCATTGGGAATGGACGCAGCCCTCGAAGGGTTGACTCGGGCTGTCCTGAAGGAGCAACCGCAAGACATCTATGTGTTTGCAGCTAAACATTTCGAGAAGCTGATCAGAATCAGGAATGTTGGAGGTAACTTGATTTCTTTGCAAGTGTAGAGCGTTTCACTCTCCCTTAAAAGTGCATTGCTTGATATCACACTCTCTTACAAAATCTTTTCAGAAAAATGAAGACGATTCCATTGCAGAAATTTGCAAAGTAAACGTTTTAAGGCACGTTCCTGTGTCAGAGATTAAAGCTAATCAATCTAAGACTAAATAATGGTAATTTAATCCTTTAGATTAAACAAACTTTCTGGTTCGTGTACCTATGACTCATAGATTTTAGTGTACTAGTCACATTGATGTCACCTACAAAAAGAAAAACACACCTACAAATACAGATTATTTAAGCATATGCTTGGGGAAGATTTGTAATAAAATATATAATATAGACTATACATATATAAAGTAGATAAAATAGGCATATTAAGAATAGGCATTGCTACGCATCGGGACAAGATGTAATGCAGTCGACTCATATGAGTCAAAGATTTTTTTTAAAAACAATACGGGCGTGTAAGTGTTTTTTTTTTTTTTTTTTATGTAAGCCTAAGTATTAGTGTAATATGACGAAGGTAAACTTGAAAAGAAAGAAACTTGAAAATGGCTGGATAGCAGAAACGGCCATCATTCATTACGAAAAATCGGAATATTGAAGACGGTGTCTTACATATTTTAATAATTAATATATCAATATTCGGAATGGCGACCAACAATTGTTTAATTTTAGCTCCGCATCAGCTCTGAAATATTCCGTTAAGTTTTAAATCATTCTGTATACTTAGGCCTACTTGCAAGCTAAATTTATTAAAGTACAAATATAAGATTGAGATAAAATGTTAAACGGATCATTATCATAATCTGGTGGAATGTATATTATGGATGGCAGTAAAGTTTAACTAATCGACATATTATAATTGCCAAACGAAGCAGCTTAAATTTCGCAAGAGGATCGATTTGCAAAGTAGGCTACTGCCATTAAACTGGTTGGAGGATAATTTAGTCAGGTATAAGCCACTACTTAGGGAATATATATTTATTAAGTCCAATTACATAAATCTGAAATTATTCGGTAAATTCAACTCTTAATACAAGGCGAAACAAAATAAAATCTACAGTAGATTATAGAGAAAGAAATTTTAATTATTTGTGTCTCAAACACGGCCTACCTGATTAAGATCAAACTCTTTCAAAATTTTGCTGAGCAGTAACTGAAAAAGTAATGAGTGTTTGAGATAAACTACCTTTTGGGTGCCTTTTATTAATTTTACTAACTAGATAATTAATCAAATAAATCTCATTAGAAAATACGGCAAAAAGCAACAAAAATCCCAAGATGTATCAGCAAAAGGTATTACGGTCAGCATCCAATAAGCGTTTTAACTCACTCCAGGTAGGTAGTACTGACTACGATGCACTATGGATTGATGGATGATATATTTTCTTATGGTCGTACTTGCAAAATACACAATATTAGGCTAAAATAAGATAACTTCATTGTTATGTTTGTTTGTTCGTGATAAATAGCTAAGGTAATTAAATTAATCATTTTACTGCCAACTGCTTTTGTACTATCTGAAAAACTTTCAGTTTTTCAGTTGCGTTCGAAATATTATAGCCTACAGTATGAGTAATACGTAAGTTTTAACCGCAATTTAGAACGGTACAAAATTTCGTTTTATAAAAGTGCTTAACTTGCTCTTCTTATATGGTAGGCTTTTTGCACATTTGGAGATAGTTTTCTTCAATTTTAAAATTGTATAAACGTGTATTAGTTAGTTGAAAAAATAAACAAGTACTATATGTTATTACTCTGTAATATGTATAAGTATTTTTTATTAATTGCTATTGTAAAAATATATAATTTTATACTCTTGATATATTATTTAGAATACTCTATTATTAATTTATAAACAAATACATAATTATCTAAATTGTTTATGATGTCCAGATATCTACCTTCCAATGCAAAAACATAATAAAATAACGGCAATTAAAACACACGATTGTATTCCCTGAAAGTACGACTTTTCTTAAAGAATGAAAAGTAGGCTAGTTCAATTTAATTATATCTCTCAGCTACTACAATATATTGTTTAAAGAAGGATAAACGTTTAATATAAGTTTTAAATGAACAAATACAATGTGGTTAATTAAATCCGCTGTCTGGCCACACTTGATCGATTTTGATATTTTTATCGGCAACTATAATATTAACTCAAATAACTAAGACTTATAAACGTTGATTACGTTTAACAGATATATTCATTAAACACATGCCAAGGATGAAACGAACCTTCATTATGTAAATATTTGTACCGTTATAGTCTTAAAATATTTGTTTAGATGTATTGAAATAGTTCTGCTGTACGTAAATGAAACAACAAAATAAAACTTTGTATTTATGTTTGTTAAACAATTTAACGTATGGTATTTACTCAATTTACCAAAACTGATTTTAGTCAACAAAATAACTGGATTTTCATTTGCACTAAAAATATTGTATTTAATTTATTTTAAAGATGAAAAGTATGAGTAACTATTTGCAGTAACTGTTTTAAATTAAACTAAAACTCTGAAATATTATTTAGAAATTTCAAACAGTATGTGTACAGACTGTTGTGACTGGACTATATTTACATAACTACAAAATAGTAAATAATTACATTTACTGGTAAAATCTTGTTTAATAGTTTCCATAGTTTTAGATCCTTTATGACGCACAGCTCTAGTTCATTACTCCTACACTACTGACACTACTTGATCATAAATTGTTATCATCATTTAATATCACAAACAAAATAATAATATATGATTACCATTTGTTAAAAAAACTAAATACTTTGTTAACAATATTATCATATTATATTATTATATTATTGTTTGAAACTATTGACTTTGAAAACTATTAAGGCTACTTTTACTTAACTTTATTTGATATTACTGAAAATTACAAGTGAGTTTTTTCGGAGTTATTGATACGTAATTTTTGAATAGTGATTTAGTATCGCTAATAATTAAGCACAATAAAACCAAATAATAATAGTGAGCCTTTTCAAGAATAATTATGAAGGAATACTGTACTTATAATATATCCTTAACTCACAATGTAATTTAAATTATTAAGGAATAGGCAGGGCAGCAATTACACTTCATTTAACTTCTTTAGACTTTCTTCAAGCTGAACTCAAAGACAAAATAATTTCCATTTCCATTATAATCTATAATTTTTCAAGATGGAACAGCTAGATTTTTACTGGCAGCTTTTAGTGAAGTTGGATTTTAGTCTAGAAATATTTTGAAAATACTCAACTTTCGACCCCTTATCGTCATTTTCAAAGCCAAGTAGAACTCAACTAGTTCAAATGTCTATTTATTTAACTCAATAAAAATGAACAATCGGATTTTCCACTTTAAATTCTTCAAATTGAATTTACAAGTTGCATAACAACTCAGAGTTATTTCCAGTGATTAAGAGACGTGACTATTAACAGAGCGGCTATTTTTGCTGTGAAACATGATGCAGTGAATCATTTAGTTCTTTTGAGTTCTGAAATATGAACGTTTAAAATAGATTGTCGTTAATTGTTAATAATTTAGCAGGGCTATATATTTAGCTAATTTAGTATTATGTCCGAAACTAAAATATCATTTTCTAATTATTGATAAACGCGTATAAAATAACAAATGTTACTGTATATCTAGAGTATGTTATGTTGTAAGCCCATAAGGAATGTAACCACAAAGAAGAAACGGGAGGAAGTTGAGAGATGATAACGTATGATGTTAATAATGGCGACAGGATACTTTAGTATACTTAATTTGGATTCATAGACTACAAATATAACATCTCTTAAGAAATTTAATTCCAAAAGGAGTTTAATTGTTAGGCGGAATTTTATTTTAAGCCTTGTCGAAAGGTTTCCCGTTTTTCATTTCTGAAATACAAGAAACTTTGTTAATAGCTATAGGAGTATTTTATTTTCTCTAGTAAGAAATTACGAATTTTTAATATACAGAAATTATGGAAATCTAATTTCGTTAAGATATTGTTGAGTTTCCAGTATTTAGTACAGCCTTCCGTTTTTCATACGACCAAGAATATTTACCCATACATTTCTATCGGCCTAATTATACGAATTAATATAGCAGACCACCTGTGCAGTTAAGATGAAAGAGTAAACACTGGTTTTTTACTGAAACCTCTCTATTCCAAACCTAAAGATTCTAAAACTTTTTTGAAATACAAGTGCCTAAAAGGGATATTTATATGGGTGAGATCAGTTTTGAAGAAATTTTAAATGTAAACATCAGTGTTGCATTATTAAAGGTCTTTTAAAAGTAAACATTTCGGCAACACAAGATTTGACTTACGTGGTCCCTGTTTCAATAGGGTGACCCTAAAAGTACAAAACACAAAGTGTTCTCAGAGCTCCAAATTATTTCGAAAATTGTTAGTGATAAACCATTTCGAAAAATTTTCAACTTCAGAACTTTTCCACAAAGTTATTTTTCAGCAATAAAAATATCGAATTTTGAGGAAATGGAAAATCCCGTATCTACAAAAAGTGTATTGGCAATGTAGATCAAATAAGATATAAAATCAGAGAGCATTTTAACTGAACATTTTAAAACTAAACGTTAGTCATCTCCTCCTACCACTCTCAAATAGCGCCCAAACCCTGATTTTTACATTTTGGTTTTACATTTTTGTATAGGAAAATGGAAGAGCTTGAAAAAATAAATTCATATACATTAGTAAATAATTATTGGCATGAAGGTTTAAAACTAATAGAGCTCTAATCGTAAATGTTTTCATGTGTTTAAATGCAGTTTTTTAGGTGCAAAATAGTATATTCTTAATTGAAGCCTGTGTTTAAACTGATTCGTTTGCCATCCAAACGGAACACACAGAGGATATTTTACGCCCGACAAATCTAACTAAAATTTAAATGTATAAAGTTGGTTTTCAATACAAAACTAGCTCCAGTCATTAATTTTATCTTAGAAATAAATCGATTACTCAAGTGAGGCCGACACGACAATCGATATCTAGGCACTTGATCTTAATCACTCTGTTCCGTGATCATGTTTAAATACGTCCTAGCAATTTTAATTATTATAGAATCTGTGTACATTGATTCGAAATGATGTAATCACATTAATTGAAAACTGTATATATTTTATAAAGAGCAATAATAGACTAAAAGCGAAACGTAATTTTATTAGGTTTTATAAAATCTAGGATGAGATAAATTGCACTCAACTTATTACTAATTATGTCATTTAATGTAGGCAATAGTTTTATTTAACTCTGAGGGAATATTTGTAACTTGTGCTTAATTTGCTACCGACTTGATAGAACTTGGTGTTAAATAAAAAAAAAAAACATAAGTAATTTAACAAAACACGTGTTTTTTAAAACAGAACTTTATTAAGTAAATATTGTTTGTTGTTTCAAAATAGCATTTGTTCTATAAGAGCTAGAAATGTAGGCCTACATGTCATAATGTGATTTTTAATGAGATAGACTAAGAAATTTTGAAAAATACCATGTATAATTAATTATATATGGCAGTGAACCGTTATGTAGCTAACAAAATAATTTTTTTATTTATTAGTTATATGACTTACCGTCAACAATATTCCAGTTGTTAACTGGAATATTGTTGACGGTAAGTCATATAACTAATAAATAGTTATCAATATTCGGAATGGCGACTAACAATTATTATAATAAAAACAAAATAATCATCAGACAATAATACTGAAGTATTACGTAACCAATCATATTTGTGATTACAATTAATTTGGAAATGAGTAGACATATTTAGATTTTATTGCAATGTTTGTATTTAAGTTACATATTGGGGTTACATACACAAAGTTTCCTCTGACATAAAATAGTCAAATTAGGAAAGTAATAAATTCTCTGTATTTTCTTGTATAAATGATTAAAAGCGTTTTGGGTATGACAGTGATGTACACACTCCACTGAATACAAGAGATGTTATTCCTTAACAATTTATAAAGGATATTTCGACCTACAAATTCTGTGGAGTTCTACGGTTGCTTTAAATGTATTTGTCTTTGTGGATTTTAAACTATTTTACAATTACTAATTAGTAATGACGTGTCCAAGTACCTAATTTCATTACAAGGGTCTTAATTATTTACCGAGGCAAGAGTTTATTTATTAAGAAAATAAATGGTAAACTGACTGAAACAAATATAAACATAAATATTTATTTCTGAGTAATAGCAATGCTAAATCATACTATAAATAATAATCATTACATGTTGTTTAATAGTCTGTAAATTATAAAATATAACTTTACTTTGTATGCTGCTATAGGCCCTACACTCAAAGGGATTTGTATGTAGCAATGCAGACTTTGTGTTGCAATAGGTTTATACAACATTAAAATGCAATGTAGTTCTATTTACGAATGTTTTAAATTACGTTTGACTATTTAATCTAATCAAAACTATTGCCAGTCAAACACATATCAATTGATGAAAAGTGGCAAAGTGAATTTACAAGAATACTTATTTCAAGAACTGAACTACTGTATTACATGATGTTTTAAAAGGAATTCTGCAAACAGTACTTCAGCCACAAATAAAACATGCTTATACTTTTTACAACTTGTTTTAGGCTGTCATTAAGTGTAATTGGGTGATTATTAGACCGGTTTTATCGCGCTTTGAAATACACAGTTTTTTTTTAGAACCACTTGAGTTAAATTCTAAAGGCTCCTACCTACGTTCATGTTAAATGAATATTTCTAATGAGGGACAACAGATTTGAAAAGAGAAATACATAAAATGCCAAGTTACTTCGTGTCATGTCACACGTGCATTTCCCACATACATTGTAAGATTGTTTACATAAGCAAACTAGTCGATATTCGTGCAGTCATAAAGTGCATTTTAGGGATTTCTCAACTTCATCTAAATGTATATTCCTTGTTGAATCATGTGTTTACCTAACACTTGAGAATCAAATCTTATTTAACCTTAAAGTGTGAGATTGACTTATTCTGAAGTTGGTATTTTATCAGCTGTTTTCGTAAATTAGTTTTTATTTGTATGTAGCCACAGATGTACAAACTCTATAATTACTACAAATGGGCAACATGTGCATTTAAATGCTCATTTAAAACGAAGCCGGGGAAACACCTCTCTCTAGTCCAATACAACAATTGCAAGTGTCTTATATAAGTAGTGTGCGTTCCAAACCTTCTCATTTTGCTTATGAGCCTTTATTTACCAATCAGTTGATACATCAAAATGAATTCCGACACAATTTGTCTGCTTTTTTTTTATACAGACTATGCGTATTCTCGCAAAATTATATCTTTATATTCCTTCTACATATAAATAGAGTCCATGTATTCAAAGTCCACCATGGAAAGTTCAAAATGCCAAATCATGATCTCTCACTATCTAAATATTTCAAACATAAATCTCATGATCCATTCATTGCTAAAACTTTAATTGTCTCAACACTGAACCTATAACAAGGCCGTAGCCAGGCGGGTTAAGGGGTCAACCCCCCCCCCCCCAACCCCCCCAAAATCCCGAAATTTAGTAGTAAAAATCAATACGTGATTTGGTTTAAAAAATGCAAATTAAATTATAAAATAGACAACAAAACAGAGGATTCAGCAACATATTTTACATCATTGTGCCATTGCATGCATGCTAATATTGATTAAACTACAACGTACAATACACATGGATGCAATAGGTTACAGCCTTATACCCCCTTGTGAGCTTGATCTGATCTATTAAATAAGAAAACTTATGAAGGTTCAGCAAAAATACTTTACTCTAACAAAACAAAATCATTCATCATCCTTGCATCCTATAATATTTTACATGGGTAACTACTGTATATCAAAATTTTTAAAATAAGCATGGAAATTGGTGTTTAACACGTTTACTGCTAGCTACGCAAATTTCGTATTTCCTATGCTAGGAACTGACCTTTTATTTTTTATATTTATAACTTAAACTAGCTGAATACCCGTGCTTCGCTACAGAGAATTTGTTTGTTGCATCACCATGATTTATAATTAATTGTCATAGTATTCTCTCATTTTCTTTCATCTATTATTATTAAAGTGAATTATGACATTTATATTCAATTATTTTGGTATTTATTGTTCACTGGTTGCCCGTCAATTGTCTTCGTCATGGTATGTGTGCTAAATAAATTAAATAAATAAAAATTTCAGAGTGAAGAGCGTCTCTTTTTTTCAACCGCTAAATCTACAGACTGGTAAATCACAGTCTTAGCTTAATATTTGCAGCGTCTTTAATTGCGAATGCATAGATCGGGTTAGTTTTGATTAGGTTACGTCTTAAATATTTTCTTAAAGTTAATAAGTTCCAAATTTCAGCACTCTAGCTTTAAGGAAAGAATACAAATTAGTATTGATTCTTTTTAGGGTTTGTTATTACATTTTCAACCCTTAGCAGCACTTAACGAAATGTACAACTGGTTTACTTTTTATGTGTATCGTGTAAGAAATAAATGTACAAAATTTCAGCTCTCTAGTTTTAAGGAATGTATGAATATTAATAATTATTGTTTTTAGGGGTTGTTAACACATTTTGTTAACCTGAAAATACTCCCAATACGGGGTTGGCGTGTGAAGCACGCAATGCATTGTATATTGAAAATACTCCCCATTTAATGGTTGGCGTGCGAAGCACGCAATGCACTGTGTATTGCAAATACTCCCAATTTTCAGGTTGGCGTGCGAAGCACTCAATGCACTATGTATTGAAAATTCTCCCAAAACGGGGGTTGGCGTGCGAAGCACGCAATGCATTGTTTATTAAAAATACTCCCAATTTTCAGGTTGGCGTGCGAAGCACGCAGTGCATTGTTTATTGAAAATACTCAAACTCCCGTTGTTGGCGTCGGCCGCTTCTCATAGTGTTCAGTGTCAAGCTCTCATGTGCGTTCTTATCAGTGAACGTGCCCGGTTCTGGGCTGACCACCCCCCCCCCCTCCCAATAAGTTTTCCTGACTACGGCCTTGACCTATATAGTAAGGATATCTTCTCACAGTTGATTTAAAATGAATAGTAAAGTTGGATATGCGTTTGTTGCTTCGGATAAACATACATGTAAGGCTTAACTCTTTACATTAGAATTCATACGGCTGAACTATACACAATATTTAAAGCAATACGCACACTACCTTGTGTGGATATATGTACTAGTCTAACCGGTTAGTAAAAGATGTTCTGTGTCAATTACACAGACTTTATCTGGAAGGTATTGGAGTGCCATTATGGATATCTGGGTAGCTGGTCATGTTAGAATAAGCGGCAACACACGGCCTGATTGAGCAGCAAAAGAAGTGATAACTATAAAAAAACCAACAACCATAAAACCGTGATATGTCTGTCTACTTTTTGTATAAAACAATACAAAAAAGAATCTTTAGCCAATGGGAAGAAAAATGGACTAATATTTCAAGAAAAAATTGAGAATATAAAGAGATCGTACGTGTTTGGAGTTCAGCCAATCATTCAAATCCTCCAAAAATGAACCGACAGCGCACCATGGTTGGCTTAGTCATGGTTTTCTGAAGCAACATAAAGATTCTCCCTAATGCCTTTTTGTCGGTACTAATCACCAACTTAGGGTTACTCAAGTCCGTTTAGGAGATGACGACACTTTATTGGAAATGTATGAAGTCCTGAATGTGTATGGACTTAAAGTTTTAATTTATTTAAGCTTGTTAATCGTCTACGTTTGTTATCTAAGTTTTAAGATTAACTGCAGTGCCATTTTACATCCTGTGGTATTTTATATTTGGATTAGATATTTACTTTGTTATTTAATTGAACAGTTTAGTTCTGTTTACTTGTTTTTAGTTCGTTGCATAGTTTTAAGATAATTTAATTTATTTATTAAAATAGCAGTATATTTAAAGTTTATGAAACAGGTGGTGATAACCGCAAATATTTTTAAATTTGTTGTAAAAATGTTGATTGTAAAGAATTTAATTAGAACCAATAATCATTAAAAATAACTAAACTTATCATCAATAAACAAAGGATTAAGTATCCACAATTTGTTTAAAATTATTTGTTGACATTATAACAAGACTTCATGCGCTTCCTTGTAATTCGGAGTTATTAAATATTATTCTGTTTTCAGAACTATACGATAATGAAGAAAAATATAATTGTAAAATAGAAGAAAGCCTAATAACGCCTTCAAATAATGAGTTATGCACTGAAGTCATCAGACCAGTAATGCGTGAAGGGGAAATTCTGTGTTTTCTCATCGTAACAGAACAACCTCTATCTCAATAAATTTAAAACACAATAAGCTTAAATAAACAAAGCAGAGGTACAAAAATAATTATGAATGCTCAACTGAAATAAGTCTGATTAGCGACCCTCTGATTACAGCCGTACAGCGACAAGTAATTTTGGATTACAAAATATAAAAACCTGTTTAAGATTATTCCGGTAAGCTTAGTATTCTCTGTTTTAAATATAATAACAACAATACAACTTTTTATTTATTTTGAGAAAAGGGTGCCTTATAAATGTTACTGAAATCCTAATAGGCCTAACCTATAAAAAAAACTGGCGTCATCACACGAATTCATTTAAATTGGAGAAATACGTCAAGAGTTCTGTAACGTCACCCATGGCAGAAATAAGTTATATATTAGTGATGGGGACCAACGACTGCTCCCAAACACATTATTATTATACAACGGATGAAAGGAAGACTTGTTTACCAAGTTTTGATCTGTTACATTTTTTTTACAAATTTGAACAATATTGTTTTTTTTAAATTTTAACCGTAGTCATTTTTGGGTACTCATCTTCGTCCCCAAAAAGGGGTAAAGTTTAAGGTTTACTATTTTTGTGCTCTAATAATTTAAATACATGTTGGATTGCTAGCTTTATAACCAAGGGGGTTTTAATTGTAATAACCCTTGGAACAGAACAGGCAATAATGTAACAGACAGACAATTTTATTTCGCTTTAATGGATTGCGAAACACAGTTTACACCACAGTTACTCCGACACTCAATAATATAAAACAATATAGGCCATTTTGAAACTCATATGTGGGTCAAAATTGTATTTTTATTTTTTTGTAACTGTAAACCTTATTATTTTACCTTCATTTGATAGGAATATTTTTCTGATGATAAATTGACATAATTTTGTTGTACGTGATGTTGATCCTTGTAAACATCAAAATGATTCAAATAAAAATACCCAAATTATGTACATCTACAGAGACCGTGTGTATATTCTTACGATCCTATGTTCACAACAAGGATACAGTAGCCTACAATAAATTAATGAATTCATTGCCGCTCTAAAGTCTACTGCGCATATACTCTGCGCAATTCGTTTGGCATCAATCCACCAAGCGTGCAGAATATCTAGTACTTTTCTTGAGAATTAAACAATTCAGAAAAATCTTGGAACTAATGAAACTTCAAGATATTAGTATTATACTTTTAATTAAATTGGATTAAAATATAACTTTAAAATACGGGGAAAGATTTATAAAATGAATTAATAGTAAAGTACTTTCGCGCTCTACTGCTATGTAAAACTAGGCCATTCCCCGATATGTTTGGTAGTAAATTATTTGACATTTATACTTGCTGAAGTGTGACCAACCAGAGATCGTTGGAATTGTTATCGTACTTCGTGGGGAAATAGATAGTTGTGTTCAAACAACGGTAGGGTGTTTATTTATAATCAATATTATCCAGTTATGTCATTCAACTAATTACCCGTGCACTCATAAAGTGTAATTGTTTGTAATGTAATCATAATACGGACTCATTATATTACCGCCAAGAGGCGTCACATTTCAAAGGAGTGGAAGGACTGAATAAATCAAAACAAACTCAAACCAAACATTAAGGAACAGTGAATTTATTCAAACTAATATTCTTATTTCATATTGATTTTTAGAAAGGATAATATTTTTTCTTTGCGCATGCTTACCATGTCAGTATAGACAGCTTTCACGTGTAACCTCTCTCGGTGGCATAACGTAAACCATATTACATAAACGTGGTCATTTTTTTAAATAATTTAAAGTTATGACAAACTCATCGAGTAAAACCAATGTTAAAATCAAATTGATTGGTAAAATACGTTATTAGACTGATTGAAATTGCCCTAATGACTTAATTACAGCAAACAATAGTTTAACAAAAAATATCTTAAACTTTATTGAACTAAATACTGTAATTTTTTATTTCATACAAACTTGTTTCAAGGTAAAGGTTTTTTACAAGTATTTTTACAGTACAGCCTCGGCAGTTTATATTTTTGTTGGAATATTTTAGTTTCTTTTATTATAAGTTTGAACCCCCCCCCCCCCCCGCCCCCATATTTTATATTTATAAAATGTTCTTCAAACTTTGTTTGGATACAAATGTCTAAAAGGTTGTAAATTTAATTGGTTTTAATAAAGGAAAGAAAGATTAATTACTAAACAATGAATATATTTCATTTATAAAACTATGAAATAATGAGCAAGGAGTTTTAATAATTTTTGCCTTGAACTTATGTTTTCTTTTTGATTTTTAACTATAAATCATTAGATATGTAGGGCTTTACCTGAGGGAAATAAGAGTGTTGCAGCTAAAGTGGTGCATACAGCATAACTTGTCTTGAATATAAAGTATTTTATCATTTAACTCAAAGAGGTAACTCTTATTTACTCTAATTATGTAGCCTGTTGATAAGGAGAAAGCTATTATTAGGGGGCGGGGGGGGATTTCATTCTATAATTTTTTTAAACAATGAAGAGTATATACAGGGTGATCCAGAACTATATGGCAATGTCTTGGTAGCTCGTTCTAAAGCTAAAAAAAAACAAAAAGTTCATACAAACATAGGCCCGAAAATGCTTCGTTTCACAGCTTATTTTGTTTTTTGTTTTTTACAAAATAATTCATATCTAGCGAAATGTTAGACTGATTGATTTCAAAAGTAGAATGAAATTTAACAGAGCAATGATTTAACTCAAGAAACATAAGCGATTATATAAAATCATGCGTTTCAAAATGGCTTCTGTTTAAAATGTCCAGACACCTTTTTTGTAGCCGTTTTGATTCAATATCGGATGGGGAACTGTCGAAACAATCGGATGAAAGATAATAGCTAAGTTATGTGTAATAATTATCGGTTTGTTCCACCCAGCATCCTACACCAACACAGTAAACACGACACTATTGTGTGTACGTATGATGTTACTATCTTAAACGTAAGTAATCAAATTGCAAGGGCTGTATTTTTTATGTGTATAACATAATAAAATACATGTGCTACATATGTTCTCTAGTTTCTTTAGAAATTATAAGAAGTATTATTTATGTGGTGGGTAGTTTCACCATTTTCATTTCTTAGACGCAAGTTATCAAAAATAAATTTGTTTTTATACCTACCACTTGAGGTTAATGTTTGTGAAATATCAGCCGTTAGCCTTTATGATTAGTGGAAGAAATATTTATTGTTTAAATGTAGTTATCCAATTTTACTCTTAAGACTGAAGTAACCTACAAGTTTGCTTTTTCCATGTAACTTTCAGCTCTTTAGTTTCAAAGGCAATATAAGAATTATTATTTATGGTTTTAGGGGTTTTTATCCCATTTTCATTCCTGAAACCCAAACAATCAAAGTTTGAGTGCTTCGCTTTTTATGTACCATCTAAGAAACAAATGTGTACAATTTTAGCTCTCTATTCTCGTTTTTATTTTGAATCTCAGTTTGATACCTCTATACTTTCCGGACAAAATTTACTATGACAGACAAATGAGAGATCCTAACAGATCTTATATCTTTTTTTAACTATACGAAACCCTTTAAAGAATTTCTTCATTCTCTAGTCTATTAAACGAAGCTCTAAATAACTGTTATATAGGATGACAAATTGCAGATGATTCACTCAAATATTTTGGCAATAGTTTCTGTTAATTGTTATGCACAAATGGGCTTTATGTGTCGTTTGTTTTAACGTCCGCTACGAACCTATGTTATTTCTTTAATTACAGTTAATGCTTTCTCAGACTTAATAACTGTTTTGCAATATTGCGAAATATGTTATTTCCAAATAGAATCCGTGCCAAAGCTTACCGAACAGTTGTCTCTAAGACTAAGTGACCGTGTGTTAAAAGCATCCATAGTGTTCTGCTTGAAGAAGGTTAGGGTTTGGCCGTGACATTCATTCTTCGGACTAATTTAACTTGTCTAAAAGTGGAGTCATAGAGTCTAGGGAGGTCTCGAGGTATATTCTTAGCAAGGCACTTAGTACGCCGTCGCGTGGCTAATATATTTTCAGTAAATTAGTAGAATCGTTTTTCACATTTTAGTACGGGAATTGGATTTTGTTAGTAGTACATTAAGTAATATAGATTATTACGATTTTGTGTAAATATTTTTCTGAAAGACAAAAACTTTACTATTTACTTCTAGTTAAAACGTGATTAAAATCATAAATCCGCAAAAAATAAAAATTGTTGCAACTAATTGGAAAATGCTGAATTTTATTAGACATGTATTTTCTCAAAAGTTCACAACTGTCGCCTCGTGCTTTATTCCCACCCTCTTCAAAATACGAAAATATATAGCATCCATAATTTTGTTAACAATATTTGTTTTGACATTTTTGGTCATATGTTTGTTATTTATTCTAAAAATACAAATTAAAATACCAAAAATGAGGAAGCCAGAAGGAATATTTAGAGCTGAGATAACTTAGTAACTAAATACAAACTGAATGAAAAAAAACACAGCCACCAGGTACAAACATATACAAAGGACAAACTAAATGTTTATATTTAGGGACAAAAATTACTAACGTAAAAATTTAGTAGTTTCAATAAGAAAAATTGACTTATTGGTTTAAATTTTTATAAAATAGTTTAAATAGTTTAAAAGTTAGAACAATTTTGGAAGGAAAAGTTGTAGTTAATTTTAAATTAGTCATTTTTAGATTTAAAGTTATTTATAACAAGTTAAGTGTATTATCAGTTATGGCGTTGTCACACGTGGGTACCCCTCGGGCCCTACGATATTATAAAATTATTTTGTATTTCGTAGTTCTCACTTGTTTATCTACTGTGGTTGGTGACTTTTTGTTGTACGCTTTCTAGTTTTTAACCACATTAAAAATATCATAGAAAGTATATTTTGTAATAAATTATATTTAGTTTACACTCTTTATTGCATACTTTACACTAGAATACAAAAACGATCCTAATTATTCAACAATACTAATGAATACAGTGTATTCCTTTGCGATAGATCAATGTGTTAAGCGAGGACTTAAACAGGAAAATACAGGTTTAATAAGTGCCCTATTACCTGTAAAAAATCAACTCTCCCCCAAATATTAGTCGCGTTGAAAACTATTTATTGACTGGACTAATAGTAGTACAAAATTAATAACTATGCGATAAATAAGTTGACACAAAATGTGCTCTAACTACTTCTGATTGTATCAGTAATTTCTCAGTCATTAAGAAAATGTCATTGTAGGCTATCTTGACAATTTGTTGAACCGTAATCTTTAAACAAGGTACTGATAAAAATAGTTTGGATCTTTTTTTGTGGTACAGTACAACCTCGTTAGTCCGGCTTAATGTGGCCTCCGGTAGGCCGGATTTAGGAAAAAGCCGGACCACCGAGAGTCCAATTAAAAATCATGCTTCACAGACGATATAGCGAATCATTCGTAAAATTAAATAATTGAAAAAGTGTAGGCTAAACTTAGGCATTAAAATAAATTAAGGCAATAATTTACGTGCAGTTGCGGCTGCATATTATACAACATGAGATAAAACAAAACTTCTTTTGAAATAC
>JAGFPH010000190.1:542456-573651 GCA_018207615.1 Philaenus spumarius | reverse complement strand
CTGCATATTATACAACATGAGATAAAACAAAACTTCTTTTGAAATACAGTAAGTGTTTACATACGGTATATACTACTGAAATGAGTTTTAATACATAGGTAGTACATACATTATATGCCACAGTAATGTATTTTAATACATAGGTATGTACAACGTTCTGGTTTTTTAATTATAATTACACAATGCCGTTTTATTTTTGCTAAACTATGCAATTAAGTTTATCCGTTAATTATTTTTTAATTTTTAGAATCGGGCCGGATTACAGGGGGGAGTCTGAACTATCGTGGGCCGGTCGGGCGAGGTCCTACTGTATTTTGTATTGTTGTTAGTACATTTAGGCTGTTAAGTGAACAACCTTATAATATACAGAATGTTTAAAGAAGCGTTTTTTATTAAAAGATTTGCATTATATGTATAAATATGCCAGACAAAATAAACTTAATGACCATTTTTTCTGAAAGTCCTCACTGAGCCTTTGAGCTAATATTACTAACAAAATACTGGAGAGGAAAACAAAAAAGTCAATTTCGAACCAATGATAGCCCTTAAATCTATATTTTTAATCACGTAGTAAATTTATGTATACGCAATAATTGAACTTCAAGATCGATTAAGTTCGACACTGTATTCAACTGGTAGACCTAACAATAGTTTTTTCAGATATTCTTTGAATTAGATGGATAAAATTTTAAGGTTATCCAATACTACACGAGTAAATCAACTGACGATGTTGCATAAATACACCAGTGGACACGGTAACAGTAGCTAAAATATCGCTTTTAAACACTTTTACACAGTTTTTAGCTATGACATGTACTTTTACACCAACCCCCAGTATAAAATCCGTAAGAAATGAAAGTCTTTACAACAATACCCTGTCCATGTAATTCAACTCAAGATCATGTGTTTCGTACTGTGTTTATAATTTTAACAATATTGATAATTACTCATAATAAATAATTGTTTCTTCAAAATGCAAACAGTATTAGTAAAATACTCGTATCAGAGACAATTTAGTCCAGGTATGCACACTGAACACCCTTCAAAAAATGTAAGGCTTATATTATTCTTTTACGAATTAACCCCTTTCATTGATAGTGCATGTAATAAATTACTATTTTATAATTATAAAATTTTGTATAGTTTACTTAAAGTTAAAAATACATTTAGTTGCTTTCACTCTACTATAACCTACCCTATTTAGATTTTGTTTTGTATTTTTTAGATTTAGGATTTCGCCAGCGCACTATCGTTTTTATAGTTCAATAATTTATCTCACGTTTACAATTCTTTCTCTTAGTTTTATATAATAATGTTTTCGTATTAGCGCAACTAAACTGTTTAATCGGTTGTCATTAAAATCAGCAATATATTATATATTTCAGTTTTATCATTGAGTATGTATCACACTTAAATCTTTTATAATAATAAATATTAGGACATTAGGACATGATGGCTTAAAATTAAGAACAAAATTAAAAGATTTCCCTTATATTACTTCTAAAAGACTCATGTTACAAGCAGTCATATATATATATATATATATATGTGTGTGTGTGTGTGTGTGTGTGTGTGTGTGTGTGTGTGTGTGTTAAAACGTCCCATATTATTGATTAATTATGATAGAACCAAAAATATTGAAAAATAAAACTACTGCTGTACCTATATTGAGAATCATCGCCCCCACTCCGCCCGTGCAAATGTGTGCTACACAAAACGTAGTCTCTATTTTATTTCAAATCTCATAGTTACTTATAATACTTAAGTAATAATTATTTGATTTATTACCTAATTATGTTACTTTAATTTAGATCCAATCTTAAAATCTGTTATTAAGATTATATTTCTTAAACATACACTTTACCAAAACAACATTTATTTTTCAAGCCATAGTCGTGCTGGCATAAGCTAAAAAATAGGATATGTGTGTTAGTTTATTTTATTCCAGCCAAGCAGTGTTTATATTATAAACCTTTCTCAATATTTCTACAGTTCTGCGAAACTTAATTTATTTTATTTTTTTTGGTGTAATGTGATTATTTATAATTAAAAAATACTAAAGAAGCGATTTTTAATCAGTTTTAAATCCACTTTATGCGAGAGAATGTATAACCACTAGCTTAATCATATATATTTTCTTCATGACAACAGGTTGTAGCTATTCCAATTTTCTTTTTAATTCATTGTTTACATTAATTAAGTTGTTATTAAGAAATAAATATTTTATCTAACCGTAGCAAACATTTCATATTTATGACAATTTTGAGATTTTATTTTATCTGTTGAAACCTAATTTTTAAAACGTATTGTAACTATAAGAATTGTTTAATTTTTTAAAACAACTGTTGTTTAAATCCATGTCACATGGTCTATCTAATGCGTATAAGACGATCAAGCTACCTCGTGTGTGTTTTTGTATCCCAGACTTGAACTGTGAAGAACAAAGCATACTTAAAGAGTAAAGGTGAAACTTATCCTTCGATCGTCCTGTGTCCGCTCAAGTGTACTTTGCCCCTCGCACTTTGAAGACGGATGGGGGAAAACATCTCTCAAGTACGCCATTATGTTCACTTACAGATCGATCATTTTAATGTGGATTGTTCTTGGGTTTATAGCGCACACGAATTTAATTAATAAACTGAAAATAATGTTTTTCAAAAGTTACAATATTTATTATATTATTCTTATTATTATCAAGTCGTTATCTTTATTTAATGTAACATTAAGATATATTCTACATTATATATAACTCAAATTATCTTCAGCTCTTATTTTCTAACAATCAATCTAAAAAAAAAAAAAAAAACTGTAACCTTCCCCTAAAACACATTACAGTATTAAAAGTTAACCATTTCTTTAATTTCCTCCATAACTAAATATTGAAATTGTGAAGGGCAAAAAATTTTGATCCACAAACTGCCCCTAAAGTGATGTCACTGTGCTTTTGTCACTGTGATTTAATTGTATGTGAAAACATTTCTTCCCCTTTATATAGTCAAATGAAAAAATTGTTCACCCACAAAATATTTTTCTCGTATAAAAACGTAAAACTCTTGCTAAAAATTCACCAATCAAGAATTAACCTACAACTGAATATGTTATTCGTTATATCGTTACAAAATATGTAATGATGTCTTCATATATGCTGTAACCAGTCAACTCAACTAATGAAAATACAGATTTTTCTTTTAGATACATTTTTTTTATTTTCGAAGTCAGAGTTTTGTTTTACAGACTTTTTACGAAGCGGAAATAATAAAAAGTGCTTCTAGATAGATCAACCAGAACGAAGTAAATCCTGACTTTAAAAAAATCGATTACACTAAAAAACACTCAGCTCTTTAAAATTAATGTTCTTAATATTGTGAATTTGATATAGCGTAGATACTCATTGAAAAACTTCAGTCATCTTTATTTCAGTATTTAAAATTATTATAAAAATCTGAATATTATATAGCTCTAACTTTATTTGTTTAACTATATCTACTGTAGACATATTTAGGAAAATCTTATTTCATGAAAAATCTAGGTCTCACAGTGATTTTTCCTATTTCATTTTATTATTTTCATTTCACAAAACGGTGATAACAAATTTTAAAAAAACACTTAGTTACAAAAAACATTTAGTTTTGATTTAGACTTGCTTGTATAGTAAGTGGTTCAAATGCTAAAAATAGTTACAAAAACAATTTCGAACTAAAATAAAAGTTTTATTTCCATATTTCATCGACACATTAGTCTACTGTGAAACTAAAACGTAAAACCAACAGAGATTAAAAGCTTAGAATTGCTCATGCATAGACGACTAAACACATCAAAAATGGCGACGAGTTTTTGAATGGCAGGATTAGTCAGCTGTATACAGTTGCATTCCTGCTACATATAACTGTGATAACATATTCAATCAACAATGTATTTGCATTCCAACGACCTATTTAATAAACAAATACAATGACACACAGTTGATAAATGGAAATCTAATACAAGTATATTCAATTGCGTAACATTATTATTATGGCATTTGGAGTTGTTACAAGAAACATCTGA
This sequence comes from Philaenus spumarius, assembly GCA_018207615.1. Classification (NCBI taxonomy): domain Eukaryota; kingdom Metazoa; phylum Arthropoda; class Insecta; order Hemiptera; family Aphrophoridae; genus Philaenus; species Philaenus spumarius. The sequence goes on along the minus strand of JAGFPH010000190.1, from coordinate 569,604 downwards.
TTGTACTAATATAATATCAATTGTATCAGTAGTTGCTGTACTTTCTAAATATATGCTGTATACCGCCATGAAAAATGAGGCAGTCTTTATTTTATGTGTACTACAATAAAAAATATATAGTGTGCAAGGTATTAAACTACTGTCTCGTGTGTTATATATTGTAACTCGCTTGTGTAACGTTTAACCACATATTTTAATGGTTTTAGAAAAGAGGGTAGTAATCTAGAATATTCCCGATTAACCCTAACAAGAATGTAATGTCTTGTGACGGCCTAATACTATCCTTCTTCCTGGGATTCTTGCTTATCAAGATGCTTAGTAATCATAATGTCCTTTCTTCATCAAATTTGACTAACTTATTTTAGTAACAATTATTTAATTAACTCTATATTTTATAGAACTGTTCGAATTGATTAATAAACATACATACTAGATTTTATTAAACAATCATTCACTCCAGAAAAATTTAACAAAAACTTCAATCTACTTTTGATTTTGGTATTGTTAAAGTACTCTTGATTTGTAGAATATAGCTGTATGAAGCTCCACCAAAACTTGCAACGAAGCTGCATCCAATCTTTTTAGATATTGTTCTAGAAAAAAGACTATTCATAGTATCTTTATTAAACTGTCCGAGAGACTCTAGTTTTCACACTACCGCCATTTTCAATTTTCACTTGTCAATATTATCTCAAAAAGTGATTATACTGTGTGAGGCAATAAGAACACAACAATTAGTTTACGCTGCCATATGATAAAACGGCATCAATGAATCATTAGCTCTGTTTATAACCTCAATTGAACTGTGCCATTTTAGTAAACTTGGAGTTCTGAACAGGGTGCTTTTGCTGCTGAAGCTTTTTTTTAGTTAACCTTTTGTAAAAACCCAAAGATTGTTCTGATTACACTTCAATGTTGGTCGACACGGTGCAGTTGTAGATAATGAAACCCATAGCAAACTGGGTATTTATAAATACGGCTTCAACCCAAATGTAAATTGGGGGAATTCTCAAAACAGTGTTGACACCAGTCAATGTGGAAAGAGTGCAAGTCACAGTTACTCGCAAAAAGGATTTTGCGCCAGGATCTTCATTATCATTAATACAAAATTCAAGTTGTGCAAGAAATTAAAGAGCCAGACTACAACAGAAGAGTGTTGTAATCTGTGATGAAATATTGACAATCAAAAATCAATTGCCTAATTTTTCAAACCTGTTGGTTATGTCTGATGAAGCATATTTTTACCATTCTGGTTATGTTAATAAACATTATATGCATTATTGGAGTATTCATAACCCCAAAGAGCTTCATCCTAAGCCCTTACATAGCCCTAAAGTGACAGTGTGGAGTGCAATTACGACAGAGCGAATTTTTAGACCTTCCTTCTTTGAAAATAACGGTGGAAACACAGTTACCGTCAACTCACATCGGTAAGTGGTCATGTTTAGTAACTTTTTATTCCGTTATTGGAGGAGTTGGAAATCGATACAGAATCTATCTACTCCCATCAGGATGGAACCACTGCACACAAAGCAGACATATCCATCACCGCTCTCAGAAATGTTTTTGAAGGTCGTTTGATCTGAAGATTTGGTGCGTACCCTGGCCAGCTTAATCACCAGATTTGTCTGTTTGTCATGTTTTCTTATGGGGCTATTTAAAGTTCAACAAACTCGCCAAGAGAGTTGCATGAAATGAAGCAAAAAATGTGGAAATGCAGGTGATTCCTCAAGAAATACTGTAGCGAGTGTTCGAAGGCTTTTACAAGTGACTTGAACAATGTCATCACGTTCAAGGTTATCATTTAAAGGATGCGGTTTTCAAAAAATTACTTTGACAGATTAAAATGGCTTAATATGTTTGTACGTGTTGTTAATCAGTAAAACATTAAGTATTAAATTTGTAATATTTACAAAATGTGGCGTTCTCGTTGCCTCACTCTGTATATATAATAAGATAACATTTCTGTAGGCCCTATAGTTGTATAATATAAAGAGAAATCTAAAAAGTAATATTTTTCCAGTCACTCAATTCAAAATGGCGGTTGTTTAAAATGTGTGATTTTAAATATCTCAAAAAACATTAAATGTACAAAACATTTACAACAGACAAAAACTTGATTTTTTTATAAAAATATAGATCAAAGGACATAAACAAAAAACTTCAAACAATTTCTTGGTACTTGTCAAAATGATACATGATATTACAGAGAATTAAAACAATGTATTTGAAACGCATAGCATTGTTATCGTTTTTGTTAGAGTTCAATAATTATTATTTTTATTTAGCTAATCGTCTTTTAGTTGACGAAAATCGTATATTTTAATTTTCCGAAATGGACTCATTCAAGAATTCTATCAAATGAATATTTAATATTGAGATATTGTTAAGGTTTAATATTTTCAAAATAAATAATATTAAGGTGAAAATTAACGCTGACGAATGAATATATTACTCATAAGAGCGATTTTTGACCTGTTAATTTTTACCTTCCTTCATCACAACCGAGCACAAACGAAGCCGATCACAACACCTGGTTTTAAATCAAATTAGTTTTTTATAAGGTTGGCGTTTAATTTTATAATGATGAAGTACAAAATTGTCTGAACAAACAAGTATTTGCTTCAAACAGAACAATTCAATTAGTATATTTCTGAAGTAATTAATTAATAGTGCATTCAATTTTGCCAACTTAATTATTAATTAAAAGTTTAAACGTACTGTTATTGACTTCTGCTTTCATACTTCATAGAATTTTATATTGTGGAAATATGAAGGAAGATAATGATTTTCTACCGTTCCAGTACATGGTTTAATAAATAACTTCAAATATGCTTGTACTGGTTGATCAATGAATTGCTTATGAACATTGACTGTTATAAAACTTTCACATTGTAAAGATAAAATATTCCATAAACAAAATAATAATTATTGCAAAAGTAATTCAAAGACTTTCAATGACATGAAAATAATATTTTAAGATGATTTTATGCTGACATTTAATTTATCAAAACTAGTGTTAAAATTTTCCTAAAAAATTACATAATTAATATTAAGACTAATAAATGTATTTTTGTTCCTTCTTATATAATTTTATTGGCCTATAACATTAAAATGCCAGTACTTCTATTTATTGGGGAAAATATGAACATTTCTAAACATTTCGATAAAAATACAAAAATATAATTAAATCCACAGCAAAATAAATTAGAATTGATGAATTTATTTGGAAATAATATTTTTTCAAATAACTCTTGCATTCAAACATGACTGGTATTACATGCTTTATGTAGTAAAACCAAAAATTATTTTATGACAACGTAAAAGTCAAATCTTACGTTTATTTGTATTGATCTCATATTAAAATCTGCTCATGACAACTCACTGCCTAACTGATTACAGGTAGATTTTGAAGAGTAAATAGTGCAGCTGTGGTGCTACTTCCAGAAAATATCTATCTAATTTCTTGATTAATATGACCTAGACGGCCCAAAATCATATTCAAGATAATATTTTTTAAATTTATGAACACAAAAACTTTTTTTATTTTGCACAAATTGCTTCCAGAAGGATAAGTAAAACATATGGATGAAAAATCTAAAAAGAGATCGTTAGATTGTGAATTTGAACAAAGGCAATAGAAACGGGGAATGTTTATAAAAAAACTGAAAAATCAAAACCTCCCACAGTATGAAAAGTAGGCGTTACAAGTTTTTAAATCTTCCAAGAGTAGCACACAAAATATTTCTAAGTGTTGTTAATAACTAATAACGCCAAATATTTCCTCAATGGGTGGGAAAATTAGGGGTTGAAAGACAAATAATTAATTCAGGTAATAACTTCCTTAGTAGGCACAGTATGAAATTCGTTCACAATTCTGGTAAACCTACTAAATATTATAATGGATGAAACAAGTTTTGACACAACCAACCCTTACTACAAGGGCTGGAATAATCGAGGTCGTAGAACAAAGAAGTCATTACTCCCTTAGTAGACGCAATATCCAAATAGCCTATGCTGTAAACCTTTTAACTATTACCCAAATCTTTTTCTGAGATTTTTGTTGGTAATTACAAAAACTTAGAGCAAGCAATGAACACATTTATTAATTGTTAGCTTATGGAGAAATGGAAACTTCAAAATCTACCTGCGCCTGCTGGCCTAGCCGATACTTCGTGGTTATTGCGTTAATGAAGGATCCGGGAGTGGAGACATAGTTAAGGCTCGGCTCTCTACATTCAAAACGGCGAAGTTGGGTACCAATTTCAATGTTAAATAACCAAAACATACCTTCACTATTAAGCATATTTTTGTGTTGTTTTTGTCAAAAAACGAAAGCTGTATTTTTTTTCTTAAAGTAAAATAGATCGTGGGTGTTGATTGCTAAGGTTTTTTGCAATATCTCTTTTTGCAACTGAGTAAAAAATTTATAAAGTTCACTATTTTTTACTATTTATATCATACGTTTAAGAAAACAATAAAACGGTTTTTGAAAATATATTCGGCAATCAACATCCGCATATGACAGTACTTCAAAGTGAAACCAAATTTTTTAATTTATTCCACGAATTAACGAAAAAATATGACTTATTCTGTAGCATTGCTCTTATGGGAATCAGATTCAATATGGCGAACAGGGTAGCGCCCCCTTAATAGAAGAGAATAGAACCTTTAACAATGAATACAGAAAAGTATTCTGTATTCATTGCCTTTAACGTTTAAAGCTGTGGCAAAGAGTGCTGTACGGAGCTGTAAAGAAAGTTTTATCAAAATTATGTTCATAAGAACAACACTTAAGTATACTCAATATGCCAATAACTATGGCGGGAGTAAATTATATATATATTGGTGATGGAAAATAATGAAAGGAGTTTGTATCCCTTAGTCTCAGTATTACTGAACTTATTTTTCATAAATTCTTCACAAAAGTTTGGATTTGCTACATTCTTTCTGGAAAATATATTAGGCTACCTGAAACTCCACAGGATATTTTTCCAAAATTTTGGCTGCAGTACTTTCAAAATAAAGAAAAAAAGGACTTCGAGGTAAAATTTTTCAAGAATATCTTAACAACTCACATCACAAAATGTCACAAATTGTTAGATCATCACGTCAATATTGTACCTTAAATAGCAGTCAAATGAGGATGCATGATATTACTCCTTTTTACATATATTACTTTTTATATCTGGTACTTATCCGCCCCCCCCCGCTTTTCACCATTGTGGAGCTAATCTACAGAGTTATAGTTTTAGTATGAAATATCGTATTCAAGTCCAATCATTTTTAATTTGTAAACGATAAGTCAGAATGTATCATGACAAAATATCAACTAAAATCCTGTTAATTTGTCCCAAGCTTTTTCACAGCTTTTTAGTTATCAAATCTATATGTTTATGAATTCAATGTACACGAAAATCTTTTTTGACGTGCATTGTATCAATTGTCTTGTTCGCAATAAATAATAAAACCTGACCTACTTAGTAGTGCATGCAGCTAAAGGTCGTGACATTGTTTACTTTATACGATAGCATAAAATGGCGTAGTGAGTCACTACCTTCGGACATGTTTGCATGTTTTTAAATTGGAAGGTCAACTTTTGATAGTAAAGTGTAGAGGAAGCCAACACCCAACACAACAATTAATGTTTTATTTATACTTATAACATTCCTAGTGCACAATTTAATCACAGGTTCGTGCTGTTGAATGATTATTCTTGTTTCTAATGATATCTTAATACTGATATTCTAGTTGAGAATATGAAGCGATTATACAGGAGGTTTACCAAAGGTTACTTACTACCAGTAGTCTCGAAACTGTTTCCAAAATGATATTGATAACAACACGAAATCAACACTTAAGGGTCGGCTCTAGCTGTCGGCCATGTTGGTTGACACTCCATAAGACCAATGTTAAATTCAAATCCATATTTTTCCTTTATTTTTGATCGGATAATTATGAACGATATGTAATTTTAAAGCTGTGGCCAATACGCATGCAAATGGCTTTTCCAAAATTAAGAAAAACGTTTTGTTTAATATTTATTAACAATTTAAAAAATTAATTTTTAATAATTTTTTATGTTGTCACTATTAGTTATAGCGAAAAAGTACCAAGCCATTTGCATGAATAATTTCGTCCCCAAGAGTTTGGTATTTTTTTGAAAACGCTATTTGAACAATTGCGGGTTTTAAATGGATTTAGGCTGAGCAATGTCCGTGTAACCTACCGCCGCTATAGGGTGACTTTAAATATTTTTTTACGATGTAACTATTAATTATAGCGAAAAATTATCAAGCCATTCGGATGAAGAATTTTGTCCCCAAGAGTTTGGTATTTTTTTGAAAACGCTATTTGAACAATTTCGGGTTTTAAATGGATTTAGGATGAGCAATGTCCGCGTAACCTACCGCCGCTACGCTGGAGTCGCAGGTTGCTTTCTGTTTTACTAGAGCCGACCCTTAAGTGTTGATTTCGTGTTGCTATCAATATCATTTTGGAAACAGTTTCGAGACTACTGGTAGTAAGTAACCTTTGGTAAACCGCAATTGTTCAAATAGCGTTTTCAAAAAAATACCAAACTCTTGGGGACGAAATTCTTCATGCAAATGGCTTGGTACTTTTTCGCTATAACTAATAGTGACAACATAAAAAATTATTAAAAATTAATTTTTTAAATTGTTAATAAATATTAAACAAAACGTTTTTCTTAATTTTGGAAAAGCCATTTGCATGCGTATTGGCCATAGCTTTAAAATTACATATCGTTCATAATTATCCGATCAAAAATAAAGGAAAAATATGGATTTTAATTTAACATTGGTCTTATGGCGTGTCAACCAACATGGCCGACAGCTAGAGCCGACCCTTAATATACTAAACTAACCACATTTAACCAATACAACAATTATTGTCGATTTAAATGATACGAAAGTTGTGGAGACAAGTGAATGAAAGTATCAGCTCCCAAACACAGTATGCCTGTACAAAGCATGAATGAAAATCATGTTTTTAATACAATTTTTACAAAAGTTTGAATTCTTTATATTTTTTCTGTTAAGCATACGAGAAAATTTAACAGCATATTTTTTCCTTCAACATTTTAGCAGTAGTCCTTAAATAGAAGAGGGGGGGAAGGGTTTTAAGAAACATTTTCTACAATTTCTTGATACCTACACCAATTCCTGCAAAACAATACCCCCCACACAGTGGTTTACAATGTGTATATGTTTAACTATGGTTAGTAATAATAAAGTATACTTTTTAGTTTTCACTAAATACATTTATGTAGGTTGGCATGCTTCGTAACTATGTCAAATTTCACCTTTATTCGTTTCTAATTATCGGCAAGATTGTATTATACAATATTTATATTTTGGGGTACCAAACTTTGGCCGCTAGAAATGTGCAGTATTTTTTTTAGTTTAGATTATTGGAATAATTATACCATGCTTTACAATTGTATTAGAATTAAGCTTGATACATATTTCCGATCCTGAGATATTTGAAAGTTGCTGTCAGTTTTTTATGTTATTTTTCTAAGACGAAAAGCACAAATCATCGCCTGAAATAATGTTTTATAACTAAACTAATAACTGCGGATTCGAATCGGGTACCCGAGTTTTGGCTACGCTAACATATAGGCTGCAAAAAATTGTGTGGCAGATAGATAAACTAATAATCCTTTAAGAATTTCTAAAAACGCCCAGATCAAACTTTAAACAAAAAAACTGAAACTAAATAAATTATCATTCGTTTATAATGAGGATGAATTGACTATTACATTTTCTCGTTTAAACTATTTAACAAAATAATTCTAGTTCATCAATTTTGTATATTTAAGTAAAACATTATCAAGTTTGTGTCACTTTACACGTATTTAAAGACGGGACATTTTGATTGAGGTTATCCATCTTCTCCGTTTCCTGTCAACCTCAGCAGAAATTTGCCGTCTCCCGGCCATCGACACAAACCAATTAATTACCCTCGACTTTCAGGAAAACTCAATGTTTCTTACGATCAGAGTTTGCTTGCGTTTTGTTTGAACATTACACTGTTTAAGCGAACGGTATTGTGATGTATAGGTATATAGTACACTTGCATTACCTCTCTATTGATTTCACAAATAGAGCAAGTTCGATTGTTTGTCGAAAGATTTTTACTTTCAGAAACTAGTAGCCCAAATTGAATAAATCTTTCACTTCTGGAAAGTGAATATTATTTATGGAGAAGCCCCCATCTTTGTTCTCTCTCGACGCTCAACGATGGCGATCAAAAATTCTTGAATGTGTTATCCAAGAACGTATCACATTTATATAAATTGAGTTACGTAAATAAATATTTTAATATCATAAATTAAAAACAATATTGTGACTAAAACAATTAATTAAAATTATATTGTTCTATTTAATTTTTCTATATCATTTACCACCTGTTTTACTCCAATGCTTTTTTATTTTTCTTGTGTCACAAAATTATGACTGAAACAACACATAGGCGATAATTTTAATATCTCCACTAATGTTCGACGAGAATGTTCAGACATGTTTCCGCGAATGACTCTGTGCGTGATAACCAAATACTTGGGAATATTTTACAACCGATTAGTTTCATTAGTAATCAGTTCTAAAGTTCCAGAAGATTTAGCGTACTCCAATGTTTAACTGTTTAAAACATTCGACTAAAAATAACTAGTTCTTCAAATTGTTTAGTATCATATTTAATATACAATATTAACACTACTTAATACAAAAAATATAAATATTTAAAAGTAAAAGAGCTAATATGGCCAAAAGTTAAATAAACTCGCACGCAAAGAATTCCGTACCTCCAATAATTTGAAAATATTACAAAAATGATATTAAATAACAAAGCATCAACATTTCAGATATTATTTTCCGCCCGCCGGATGATAAGTGCTTCTACCCTGTTAATGAGGCAGAAAAGACTTCTTAAAGCTGAAGGAAAATGTATTTGTATCACTTTTCATAACATTTCTGATTTGCCATAGGGTTTTGTAAAGTATATAAGCAGTTAAAGTTTATTTTATTACTATTTTTAAATGCAATTCTTATAAAACTAGTAGGCAAATTGAATTTTTATCAAAATATTCGGGAAGCATCTCTAAACGCTGAAGCTTGTTTAAACGATTTTACAAACGATAGAATCTACAATATTGTTTACCAAAATGTGATTTCCCGAAACTAACAGTAAACTATTTTTTTAGTTCTGAGAATTAAAACAAACGCTTGTAAAAACGACCTTACTATATCAAATTTCATTATTGTGATAACGTATACGTTCTGAGGGATATCGACTGTAAACACTGATATACATATTGACCGACAAACGAGGGTTCCTATAAGAATTAAGTTTTTTTAATAATGTTAAGTAGGAAAGCTCTAGAACCGATATGACACCGAGTATTGAACTCTGTAAATGATAAATTAAAAAAAAAACACATCCATTAAAACTAAGTTTGTAAAATTAATTATAAACGTACTACGATTAAAATATGAACCCGTAATAATATGTCATACAGACATAAATTATGTAAACAAAACTATGAAAATAACTTGGGGCGTTATTGACTAAACCAGTCCTTGTTGACAATAATGGAGAAATATATAAATTGACGTATTATTAATGTACAGTCAATGTATTGGCTGTGACCTGAAGTGCATTTAATGATTATTGAATTTAAGCTAAGCCTTTTAATGTTTCTGCCCCATAATAATTATTTCATTGTAAATTAAAAATTAAACGAATAAGCCATTAATGTATGGCGTTTACCGCAGCAATCATAAAGCAAAACATAATGTGAGTACGATGATAATGTTTTCAATTTATTGTAAATTTTATTTTAAAGTTATCTGTAGTTTTTTTACTCATATCATTTATGAAAATGGACGTGTATTTTGCGCAGTACCAGCAAATTAAAAGTTTAATAGCTTAAGAATAATTTAAGAATAATAATAACTTTTATTATTCTGTACCAAGGAAAACGGAAAACTAATGGCAAAAGTGCAGTGTCTGTCGTTCAGTAAGTCACAGCAATTTTTCCTCAGAGACAGTATGACGTAAAAGTCTGAAGTGGAACACATTTTTCGATAAACATTCATAATAGCTTTAATTCTCACGATCTCTGTGGTGCTAAGCCTACAAGAATTAAATTCCTTAAATCAAAGTAGCAGAAAAATTGTCAAACCTGATTTTTATACATAACAATACATAAATAGTATGTACATGAAACATAAGAATACCACGCACCGACTCACAGAATCATAGTATTTTAGAAATTGTAATTTCTAAGTAACTGAAATTTAGCATAAAGATTCCTTTTATTCATAGTCTTCACAAGAAATGTTTTAAAAATATTTAAATGGAAAATGTTCAAAAAATATTATAAATCGTAAAAAAAATTATTGAAAGATTTGAATCATTCTAGATAATGGTTTTGGGTTTAGTGTATGCGATCCTTGATCCAGAAAAAAATGTACACTTACGAGTCAATACTTACTACGTCTCGCAACCAAAGTGACGGAGAATTTTATAAAATTAAATATCTGCAATTGCTCTAAAACGTCACATCTAAGCATAAACGTGGCTATTCTTCTCTCTTAGTGGAATAATTATTACTTCTATGTAGGCTATATAGATATCAGGATTAATAGTTTTACATGTCCGTTTGTCCATGTGTCACAGAAAATTATTAGTCAGGCCTTTTACCACTTTTTTGGTTATAATGTTTTTTATAGATGTTTTAAATATTTCCAACTCAGAACTGAAGATATGTTCAAAATGTAGGACACACTGTATTGAAGGCTCTGTATTTGAAATACATGAGTTTAATTTTTAATGAGTTTAAATTTCACTAACTTGTCATGCAGAGTTTTTAATTTTAAAATGTTTGCAAAATATTCCAAACTCGTTTGAAACTACTTTTAGAATTTCATCTTCAATGTTAAGGTTTAATAATTTGACGCCTAAAGTTGTCTAAAATGTAAATCTTTTCAAATTTAAAATCTTTAAAAAAACAAGGCACCTATCAACAACTTTTAAGGGCAATTACAACTTTCTTGAAAAATGTATAATATTTCTTTAAAATTATACTATAAACCTATAGTTGTACGGCTGAAGAGCTCAAAATAATTTTCTTTTTAAACTAATGATCAAGCTCACTCTCATTTTTAGGAATTTAAAATAAGACTTTATTCGCGAAAATTGTAAAGCAGTAACAAGTTAATGAAATAGGTCGCCTATATGCCCTTGCAGCACGCAAAATGTTATGCTGCATATAACACCACGCAAAAGACATACAATATATTACGTGACACCAGACCATTTTGTTTGTAATCATATACGTACATATTGTGGGCATTTGCCTTTTTCCTACTTCCAGAATAAGGATTATTTTAAATAAGTATTTTTTATACACTTAACTCGTTTTAAATAACCATTTGTTAGATTGTAATTAAACTTTTGAGGGATCTATTGAAGAGAAAAGTACATATATGGGGGATTTTTATTTATAATAGTTAAAAAATATGAGTTGTTTAAAGCTAGAGGTTTCAATCCCGGTATTCAATCCCGAACCATTTTACGGTCCCGTCAATCCCGGGATTAGCTAAGTCCAATCCCGAGATCTTCAGGATTGACAATTAGATTAAAAAACACGAAATTCATAGATTTTCTCGTAAATGATGATTTACTTCTTATTTTCTACGTGAACCTGTTTGTATCATATACAATGTAAAGTAATTATTTTATTACTTATTGTAATCCAATAAAACTTTAATTAATTAAAAGAAACAAATACGATCATTTATGTCAAAACTTAGAACTGATGATGTGAAACTGCGAATGTTACTTTTTAATAGTCATACATTCTATCAGCCAAGCCAACCCTCCGTAGCCGTAGTTTTTGACCTTCAACGATCTCGCTCGAGTCTACAGTGTTATAGTTTACTATGGGCCTAGTTTGGTGTGTAATAAAATTTGTTTTAAATAGTAAAGTAGCTGAGTAGCCTACTTAGAGTATTATTTTGTTTGTGCGTTTTGATATTATATGAGAAATTAAAATTACAGTAGATATTTAGTTTCAATGTTTTTTTCATTACTTTAAGTTAAAAAATGTAAGTACTTTTACATGTTTTTCTGTTTTTTACGAAGTTTTACAGTGTTTACTTCACTTTCACTTAGTATATATGTAGCTTTTTACTGCTTGTGTTAGTTCAGGATTTAAAATATATATTACTAAAGTTTGTTCCATAAATAAATACCAATTTCTTATGTTGTTGTTTCTAGTTCCCAGCCCCAGGTTAGGCAAACCAATCTTATAAGTTAAATATACATGTTACTAAAAAAAGTTTATTAGGTAACTGTTGGTAAAACGTTGACGTCTTGACATACCAGGAAAATTTAAATCTAATATACTGTTTAAATATCATGCAAAGCAAAAGTGAAAAGCTACAAATATATGCTACAAAAACGCAAATACATTATGTATATAGGCTAAATGTAGCACGCGAAAAACCGCGAAAATTTCGCACTTTTTTCAGTTTTTTCACTATATTTCCTAAACTATGCGTTTTTCCATAAAACATGTTATTTGTGATTTTAAAGTAGATTAAATTTTCTACAATTTGAGACCAGAACCAGCTCTGTAGCTCAGATACCAGAACCAATACAGCCCTGCAAAATTGGAAATACTTTTGCCAAAAAGTGTAATTTTAAAATTTGGTCAAACTTTGACCCCGAAATCGGGGAAAATACTAATTTTAAGGGGTATATCATAAGAAAAGATGTTGTAGCGAATGTAATTAGCTTTAATTTAAGCACAGAACGACGTCTGTAGGTCTAATAGTTTCTTCACAATGCTTGAAAATCCATACAATGGAAAAACTGCATTTTTCGTAAATTGGCTCTGTTGAGGTTTTACGATGGTTTGAGGGTTATTTGACTAAAGCACACGTGAAATTCTTCAAATTTGTCTTTCGTTAGTTGAATGTGATTAAAAAAGATAACTGCAGCTCTCCTTCTCTCTGGACTGTGGAATCAAAAATCACAAATCTAGAAAAACCTATATAGATCATTTACCAATGTAACTAACACATTTTAGTTGAGATCTCGATCAAGGACTTACGTCTTTGAATTTTGAAAAGTAAGTGATGAGATAAGGACGAATAGAAGGGGAGCTCGGCGCTCCTTCCCGTAAGGTACCTACCTATAAGGTAATTCACATTTATAATTGATTTGTTCTACTCGTGGTTCGAACACGGTACTTCTTAAAAATTAAGAACTGTATCCAGTAAGCCAATTAATGCAAATCCTGCGTAGTCTTTATTTCTCAAAATCAATCGAACGCGCATTCAAAATGTTGCATTCAAAGCGTTCACACTAATTAATAAGCTTTCCTAAATAAAAGTAGCATTCTCAATGTTTTATAAAATACGATTATTACAGAATTAGATTATCAACAACTATTTAAATAAACTTTATAATTAACTTCCTTTTCCTTTGTAGACTATTTAATTTAACATCAAATCACGAGAAGGCGCCAGCTTGACCTAAGACGTGTGTTCGTTCCAATAACCTTTAACAGAGGGTTCAATCCCCCCCCCCCCCCCTCCCCACTTAATAAACATATAATTTAATAATGATGGTATACGAACTGTAATTTGACGAGTATGATCTGCTTAGACTAGTTAACGTTATGTTTTATTGTATTGTTCTTACCCGATCAGGGCTGTATTTATAAACCTTGGATACGCATTAGGGATTTCGTGTTTATAGATCCGGGCTTTGCACCTTCTCACATTAAACTACATAATATTTTGCAACTAGTAAGCTCCGTGAAAAACCACAGATAGATTAATTTAGATACACATCAGAAATACATTATTTAAAAAAATATTATTTAAAACAACAAACTTTATGTAGGCCTATGCTGAGGGGATTTTCGCTGTAAATATGTACAATTATAAGAATTATTTATATATGAATGTATAAAACTGTACTCCTGTTTGTTAAAATTCTGTATTTATATACATTATTATATAAACAAAACAAATATTATCGCTTAACTCTGTTTATTTTATGTTGATATATCAAAGGATTAAAAGTTATTAATATTATAATGAAGAAATTAATAATCAATTATGGTTAGGCTATATGCTATGCGAAGATGTCCGAATGTTTCCAAAGGTAAACGAATGGCTATCTCTTTTTCAAATTTGTATAAATTTTTATATTGATAATAAAAGGTTGTATTTATATTCATTTTATAACCTCAAAGCAAATCTTAAAACGTATTATTATAGCCCACATTAGTTCTAAAAACTTCATAAGATATTATATTATTGATTGAAATTGTAAACATGACCCCAAATTATAATCTACGATAGATTTTGTTTAAGTATTACAGATTATGGATGAAATCACCTGTTAAATTATATTGTTACTCACGTACGGACGTACACTCGCTTTTATTGGAGTTGACGTAATTTTAAAATAAGAAAGTTTTACTGAACTCGTAGTGTTTTGCCATCAATCTTTAATTAATTAGTACAATAGTCACCGTAAATAAAAATATACGCCATCATTCAAACAATTACTTGATCTTGTTTACGTCAAGTGTTCTTTGAAACTACAAATATTATTTCGGTTATAAATAAAATTGTTGAAAAATTAAGAGATGAGTATAACTTTCAGAATAATTTACTAAAAGATCAACCAAATGTTGAGCTAATTTATTATTTGACTTAACTTGGAAAGATTAACCCTTTGTAGTGTGACGTTTTACTTTCGTTCCATCAAGCAGAAAATGTTCTTTTAGGTATTCTCAGATATAAAGAACTCAATTAAAGGTCTTCTTGTAATAATTAAGTTCTTAAGTACTTTACCCTTTTATAACTAATAAAAATATCATTCATCGTTTTAAATCCTCTCTTATTGTAAGGCATTATTTATTTTGGTTTATTCACAATCAATCATCTTCCCCTCAGAGTTATCATTTTCGGATGTTTATTAAAAATCGTACATGAAGATGTTGTAAATATTTGTTTTGACTAAATTAAAAGTAAGAAAACATAGCAGCAGTACCGAGTTTTGAACCCAGGATCTTTGGTTTTAACGAGTCACAGCTCTAATAGTTGAGTTATCGATGGCATATAGATTTTTCGATGTTCTCTGATTTTTGAACTCTTATTTTTTAAAGATATGGTTTTCTTTGAATTTGAATCTGATTATTAATATAGTGTACTTTCATGTATTTATTTATTTTCCCCCATTTTAGAGGAAAAATACAATACAATAATAAAAAAAATACGAAGTATTTTACTACTTTTATTTGTATATATGAGAATGTGCATTTTTTATTTTTCAGTAGGTTCCTTCTAAGGGGATAGTGTTTTTCTTAGATTTAGAGGGGATAAAAACACAATTTTCACTTTTTATTACAAGGCTCTATTTATTTCATGTTTCTATTTATTACAAGCCTCTATTTATTAATTGTTTCTATTTGTTGATTATTTGTTTTAAGTAGTTATTTTCAATATTAACACTATTTAATAAATCGCTTTCTTTATGTGTTATTTTATCCTAAACTTAACCGTACAGCAGTTCTGGACGATCAAACTTAGGAATTAAAACTTTTACATACATTTAACGAAGAAGACATATTTATTGCAATAACAACACTTTTCTAAAATTATTGTTAAACCTTTTATTGTATATATTTATAATCTTATATACGAGTATAATTAGGCCTACTGTTAAACTTTTTTATTACTTTGATATGTTTGTTTGGATTCCAGTTTGTTAATTTGTCTTCCACTTTTTTCCAGCTATTTGCATGTTTTGCTCATATGTTTTTATTTTTGATTGTAAATTTAACTGCTCCCTTAACAATTTGTTATATTTTTTAATAGTTTAATAGTAAATTCTACTCTTTTTTAATAGTTTAATTAGAATTTACTTCTGCAACCTCAAAACGGGCTTGCCCTAGACGTTGCCAAACATTTTATTTCCTATTCTGTGTTATTTGTTTTTAAAGTTAAGTTTTTATTTTATATTACAGGTTGTTATTTAATTTTATACTTTATTATTGTGTAGTTATGTTCTAAAGTTCCAAATATTTTAGTTATTTTTATTGTGTATGTGATTGTTTATCCCTATATCAGGAAATGAAATAATTATCTTTAAAAATGTCGATAAACTCAATTTAAAACATCTTAAGCAACTGATTGGTTCATAATATGTTTACTGCGGTTATAACAGGCAAGGAAAGCGTCCGTGACACAATTTCTTAGTGCATTCATCTTTTTGACATTGGAACCACAAACGTGGTTGCACAGATTCAAATCTAGGTACTGGCGTTTGCCTTTTGGCTCTTTGCTACTTCTTTATTAATCTAACTGGCAAAAATAAAGACGAAAAATTTATAAAATAAAAGAATATAACTAAAAAAATTCTAAATTTTGTATAGGCCTACTAAGTGTAAAATTAATATTCCTAGACTTATTATTTGTTTATGGATAAATATTCTGTAATAATTTGATAAACTCTTAAAATAATGTAAACTTTCAAAAATAAATATTCTACAAAATTAAGTTACTTTAAAACGTAAAATACATATTGCAAAAAATTAAAATTGGTTTTAAAAAAAGGTAAAAATCAAATGTGTAGGCCCACTACATTAAAAACGTAAAGAAAATTCATAGTTTAAAGATTTTGTTAACTTCTAAATTATGATATATGACAAATGAATCCGCTGAACAAATATTTAGGCCTTACCTTCAATTTTGTAAAATGTATAGATCGTAAATATTAAGGGTGTTGGTATACATTTATGTCATATTTTCACTAAATATGTTTTTGATTTGTATTAACAGACGCCAGATAAAATATATATACATTACATTTTGGTTTATAACTGGTGATTGTATCTACTATTTTTTTCTAATTTCTATAGGTTTCCTTGTCATGGATTACACGTTAGTTTTTTTATTTGAAATGAAAGTGTAATTATTATCTGTCAAAAACGTGGATATCCTATTTAAATTATTAAATTTAAATTGGCAGAAAGTACTTTGAGTGGTATGCTTACTCAGAAATATATATTTTGTATATCCTACTTCCCCACGTTTTATTAAAAAATACTATTAAAGTTCGCTGAACCTAATATTGCAGTATCTTAAACATAACCAAGATCCATAAATCAGTTCGTGTTATCTTACTATAAACGGTTCATTTGACTTTATGATTACAGAATAGAAAGGTCGAAATAATCACAAAAATATGATTTACTAATGAAATTGATCCAACTCGACCGTACTCTCTGTGAAGTTGTTCCCCACCTCAGAACCCTCCCTGGGCGACGCGTGCGCAGTAGTTTCGGCGTACTCAGGGTGCGTGCTGGCTGCCAGTCTACAGTCTCAGTATAGATTTTGTGCGTACTAGTGTACGCATAGAAGTGGATTG
Source organism: Philaenus spumarius (assembly GCA_018207615.1). Classification (NCBI taxonomy): domain Eukaryota; kingdom Metazoa; phylum Arthropoda; class Insecta; order Hemiptera; family Aphrophoridae; genus Philaenus; species Philaenus spumarius. Next base: position 552,123 of record JAGFPH010000190.1, on the reverse strand, counting down.
TGAATTGTTAGTGAATTAGTGCATTTTTTTATTGTAAAAGGTATTGTTATTTAAATATTGAATTTTTAATCAAATCATAGTTTTCAACAAACTATAATAGTGTATACTTAATCCAAACCATTGCAATTTACTAACACGTTTCACCTGTTTCCAGAGTTCGAGGGTGGGTTTTATTCTAAGCCTACTCCCAAATTTCTTGTATTTCATAAACAAACACATCAATTCATTTTCTACGCATATTCATAAATAACTTAATTTATTTGTTAAAGTCGAACATAAATTCTGCTTTTTATTTTTAGGTTTGTAATTAGAATAAGAATTAGGCCTACATTTAGATATGTTTTGCTCTTGTTCATAGCAGCCCAAATTGTTTTACCAGGGAAATCGTGGCCTTGACCCGAACTAGGCCATTTCCATATCCGGCCCATTATCCAATTTGCTTCCATGATCCTTAATTAAACATTGTACTCCACTTTATTTAAATTGTTTATGTTAGGCATGTTAAAATAAAACGAATCGCTTGGGTATACAATGAAAGTTTTGAATAATAATATTTAAGCACAGAAATTAGTTTTTTTAAGTTTACAAAATTTCAACTTGTTGCACTGATTCAAACTATTGCTTCTGAATCTATTTCCTGAGTGACTTATTTACTTTTATGTAGACCCTTTCAACTTAATTAGTGATCATGTAATGACTAATTTAAAATAGTTAAAGGTTTTACTTGTTCGTTTTAACTCACAAAATATTACAAAACCTTCGATTGATCTACCTAATTGTTACATGCATTGACTAGAAATACCTGAATCATAGGCCGATCATATACTTAGCCCAGCATTATTTATTTGAAATAAATAATTATTCCAAGTTCAGTTTACGTCTGTAATAAATTATTGTTGTTTGTGATACTTCTATAAACCAACAATTAATTATAAATGCTAATTTGTTCTGTTGACTCAAATATATTCTTCAAACAAACAAGTACTACTGAAAGGAATGTTCATTTAACTTTCAATTGTATTCATACTTAATTCATCTTAAATAAGATTTTTTTAAATTATAATTATTAGTATTTAAAATGAAATTTCTTAATCATTATTCTTTGTTAAATTATACTTGGTGCTCATTATACATTAATTTAAATAATTTAATAGAATTAAGAACTTGCTTTACAAATTTTATGCAGAAAACGGGTTATTACAAAATTAATATTGTAGCCCTAAACCAATATGGTAGTCTACTTAGCCTATTATTTGTTTTTCTTAAAAGGTTCTAATATTTTGTTAAATAAGGATATTGAAACCTACTTCAAATATCGGGATTTTATTAATTTTTACACATTCTATGTAAAGTTCTATATACAGTGCTGTATTCTACTTATTAATAATATCTATAAATGTAATTTATCTTGTTATGTATCCTCAGTTAAATTAGCTCAAGATGGCGTCTAATAATATGAAGAGAAGAGAAGGTATTTTATAAAAGGATGTGGGTTTTTATATTTTAAACCCCAAATGTTTTTTTAAGGACTACCTACAATTTCCATACTGTTGAATTGTTAGACCTAAAATTGTAAAGTGAAGATAAACTACGAGTTCAAAGGAATAGGTAGGGGCCTACTGGTTTTAATAATGAATCACAATGAAATGAAGCTGAAGCTGTACAAAAGTTTGACTCGATTTTTGTCACAAAGTTATCAATCAGCAATATTTTTTCTTTTAATTTATTAAGAATTGCTAACAGCACTGGTTTTTCAAAATTTTAGCTGCATTATTTTCAAAATTAGGTAGGAGTGAATAAGAATTTTAGCAACATTTTCGAGATTATCTTCAAAACTATTTGTTACAATATTCTTCAAAAAATAGTTTTTGATATCCTTAAATAAAGTTTTTTTTGCAAACGATTCCACACGACAGTCTCAAATAATTTTTTGGAATATCAAACTTTCGCCTCCTTAACTCATACTAAAATAAGTTATATAATTTTTTAAATCTGTTTATTACATGTGGATTCTGAGTACATAAATGGGTTAGTACACTTTTTAACTTATTTTAAGTATGCCATTGCCCGGTTGTGACATATAAAAGACAAACTACTCTATAAATGTTCAATGTTAAATGTTACCTTTTAAGGTACGGAAGTCTGAAAATTATGATTTATTAGACAATTTTAGATTTGTAAATTGATTCAATATGCAACGTTCAATATGTTATTTAACTTTTTCAATGTTCAGTAGTAACACATAGGCCTATTTTATTCATTTAAAAAATCACCTCGTCCTGTATTTTATTATGTGTATTCGCAATTGACATTCCATTTTCAATTTGACTAAATTATCAAACTTTAATAATTTTCTATTGGAAAAACATTCTGTATGCCACCGTTAGACTTTAAAGTAAGTGATATAGTTTAACCTTAGACTTTTCTGCACTTCATTTTTTAATGAAACTAGGTGTAAAACTTAGTTTTACACTAAAGCATTAAAGTGTTCTTTAAAATGTGCCGAAATATATAAGTCTGAGAGGAAATTTAACATCATCAAACGTGTTTAAGTTTAAAAGTACACCAACGAGAAATTTTTAAAAATGTGGATGTGCTGCAGAGCCTTGTCAAGAAATCTACGTTTCCTTTACGTAATCTGCATGTATTGTAGCCCTAAGTTTGATTTTGTAAAAGGCGTTTCGGTTTTAATTGTTGTTGGGCTTATTTTCTTTAATTGTGTAGTCCGACAGCTCAAGAATAAAAAAACAAATTACTCGATGATATGGATACAAATCCATACAGGCTAAATCAATATTTTTTATTGATGACAAATAACAGAAATGAAGTCTGGCTCTTCATAGAGGGAATTACAAAAATATGATTGCAGATAGTACAAAAACGTAAAATTTTGTATATAGGTAGGCCCTAATTAATGTTAAGTACGGTAGATTAGTGCAAGACCTTGTTCAGAGATAATATCTAATATACCAATGTACAAATGGGCACGTATAAGCTTGAAGATTTTTGAGTCAAACTTACGTATATTTTATTTGATAAAGGCTAATTTGTAGCGGTTATTTAGAAGCAAAGAAAAAAACAACATTTTATTCCTTTAGAATGCCATTGTACGGCGCCAAATGCGCTCAAATATTGGTTCAACCATACAAGATTTAATAAAGAACATTTTTAACTTCATTCCATCAAGGAAAATGTTTTCTTGAGACAGAAATACTTCATTTTTGTTTGTTTCACTATTACAACTATTGATTGTTTGCATCTTTATAAAATCATAATACGTGCATTTTTATTTACGGGTTCTTGTAGAACGGTCTTAAAAATTATAATACCGTGTTTGTGAGTAAACAAGGATGTGTACATAATATATATAACTAATCGCATAACTCCAATGGTAAATCATCTGATTATCAGCTGAATAACTAAGTGTAACTTTTATTGTAGTTATGCAACTTAATCTCTAATTTGAATGAACTGCGTCAAACTGAAAGCTTAATCTCTCGGTATAGTTAAAAATAGACCATAGTTTGTTTTTATTTCAACGTTTGGATATTGTGACTAGGTTTGTTCAGTTTAAAAACAGATATTTGTTGCTGATTGAACAGAATTAGTTTCTAATATTATTGGAAATAATAGTCTACTGTTTACTAATTTAACTATGCAGGAAGAATAAAGGACCATTTTCTTGAATATTTTAAAATTAAAAACAGTTTCGTTATATTTTATTTTGTTATACATAGCCTACATAGCTCAAACATTTTTCTCGAGTTTAAAGCTATTATAATAAATACAAAATTTACATATTTTAATAGAAACACAATTCCCTTTAAGAGATGACAAACTATTACTTAATCAATTTTTTTTTTGCGTTAATGTATTTTTTTAAATGTTATAAAAGTATAAAGTCAATTTGTTAACCGGAATTGCTTTACACACCAGCCATCGTACAATCTGGAACAAACTTAGCTCCGTATAATTAATTGTCTTCTGGCTTTCTCTTTAGTAGGGCTAATTACTTAAAACAAAGTCTAAAATTTCAATTACGTTTTGGAAACCTTGCCACTTTATACAGTTGTATAACACACACACATTATTAACTGTAACATTTGCCATTATCTTGAAATTTAAAATCACGTCGTAAGAAAGTTAGGCCTATTCATAATGTATGGGAGGTTGAGATTCAGCAATACAAAAAACATTCACAAAACGAGGTTCGTAAGATTCTAAACACAACTTAATAATCGTGATTATTCTTCTCTCTACCTTCTGACACACTTCCTACTGAGAGTGCAATTTATAACATGTGGTAAAACATTATTGAGCCTATGTGTTGTGTAACGAAATGTTCTTATTTTACAAAATAAATATCACGTCAATCATAAAACATAACCTTTTCCGCTGACGGAAGGATTAAGTCACCAGAACAGCGTCAAATCAAAACACTTTTATACGCTTTACGATAGGGTTTCCTTTCAGTACGGTATCTTCATGTCTCCCTCCTCACAACCTATTTATTTTTAATAAAACTGTCAGACTAATCCTAACCTCAAATCTGGTATGGTAAATAATATTAAATGTCTAAATCTAATTATTAAGTTTTGATATAACCTGAGTTGTGAAAAAGGCTAAAACAACCAGCATTGCTTTTAAACCCTAAAAACAAACCAGTTAATATTGAACAAATAGGCAATCAATTTATTGTTTACGTAAGTTTACTTACCAGTTCAAAATTATATATGTGGATTTTTTACAATGGTGCATGGTATAAAACATGTATGGGATAAATATGTAGGTTAAATTATTAATGGAATAAATCGTGGAGTGATGTACTATAATAGTGGATGCAGAATTACACCCTTTTATGGCTTATATCTTCCATGGAAAAATGCCAAGACAGAGCACGAAATCTACATGTTTAAGAAGCTCAGTTTCTTATTAAGAATATTGGCAATTCATACAAATTACACTCTTAACTAATCTAAACAATCAAAAGATCATTATTTACTGCAATGTACAACTAATAGTAATCATCTCCTATCTGATAATTCATCGTTTTTAGCCTCCCGAAATATCAGGTGTTTCTTAGATATCATTTTAAAGTGTGATGAAATAAAGTAAACTTTTCAAATATTAATGCGGCCTTTATAAATTAAAAACTTCTTCTTCTTATTTCTTTAGAAAACTAAAGCGTGTTAGTGCCAAGAACGGTCCAGATCTGTCAAAACATCAAGACAGTTGTAAAAGAACAAACTTACATACATACACATTGAGTTATACTTTGTGGATAAAAGTTTGTTCCAAGCTTCTAGTTAAGACAAAATAATGCAACATGCTGTGTTAGATGGATTTTGAACTGTGCTTTCTGCAGGGCGTACGGAAATTCAGATCCAATTTTATATATTATACGTGTCCTATTAATCACAATACCTAATTGTTTAAGATGTTTTAAGTGCAATCATGGTGGAATTATTTCCTATTTTTCTGGAAAAGATGCACAATTTAATAAACACTTTTTCAAAACTATTATCCCTTGTTAAGACATTAGTTATTACAAATTAGTGAATTTGAATATTATTTCTGAAATTTTGTTAGAGCTTAAATTCTATAAAGTAGCCTAAATGGAAGACTTGCCTCAACAAGCCGTGTATTGGACATCTTCGTGAATTCTTCGGTAATACATGGTCTCTGCTGAACTTAAACGGTTCTTTAACTATTCTGCCTTCAGCTACTGTCGAAGCTCACCTTCCGCTTTGTCATTTAAAAGTTAGTGAATCCCTTTCACCTTCCACCAATAAATATAGATGCCGAGGATCGCCAGAAATCTTGTCCAGTGTAATGTGCTGGATAATTTAGATGAAAGTAATCAACCATACCACTTATTATATTCCATCCTGGATTTTGCACAGCGCATTTAACATTTTGATTATAAGCAATGTGTCGACTTTTATATGTTCGCGTAGTAACAAATGTGATTATAACAAATCGCATTGCTTAAAGGCGCCACTTTCATTTATAACTGTACTATACGGCAATCGATTCGCCCCTAGGTGAAGAAAATACAATATCTACTAAATTAACTGAAAACTGTGTAGTTTTTTTAATATTGCTAGCTTATTAGTCCAAATACTTATGTCGAAAAAAGAAACTTACTAAAACTATTTTTGAACATTTCTTGAAACCGTTTTCTTGATCGTAAACCATCATCCTGGGGAAGACGATAGGTCAGTTGGGAAGTTTGAAACTGAATGTCAACAGAGAGACATGTTTATGAGTCTCCAATGATTTGGCTGCGTCACCCGCCCTAACATCTCACCCCCTAAAGCCACCCCTAAAGTACTTCGACCTGACTTCGTTCTGAATAGCCCTTTCAACAGCCACTATCAACAAATATAAACAAAAGGCCTTAACGAAATGAGATGCAATTCTTTTACCTTTTTATAGTTTTAGTTTATTTTTAAAATATAATATTGATTCAAGTTGTACATAGTTTTATTACCTACAGAAAACAAGAAAAACAGTACATATTTTCCACAAATTAATTTGTATTTATATCTTATTTAACAATTCATTTATATTTCATAGAATAAACATTTTAATAAAAGTACTGTATACAAATTCTATTGAACTACATTAGACAATTCTTGTTTAAAAAGTTAATTTCTATTTATTAATCTCCTCGATGGTCGAACAGTATTTTTGGAATTAGCACAAAACCATTAACAGTTGGTTCGGAATAGAACTAAAGTCACTAGGGACACATTATACTATCATCAACTCCAACCAATGTTAGCTTCTATTAATTCTAGAGTATTCATTGTTTGGTCAAATCGACAAATTTAGGCCTAAATGTAAAATGTTCTGTCTTTTTAACTAAGTTCACTTAACTTGTAACTGCATTATTTACCACTATACAGGGTGCGTCAAAATTAAGGTAATATTTTGTTTCCAGAGCTGAAACTAAGAAACAAATGTGTATAAACTGAAGATTAAAAATGTAAAATATAAACCGGAGAAATGCGAGTTTGTCATCTTTTTCGAAAGTTTTACCAAAATAATATTAAAGACAATAATGAATCAACACTTAAATGCTAAATATTCTAACTAACCGTTTGTCAGTAAAAATAACCATGGGTGGAATAAATTATACATTGATGGTGGGAACCACTAAAATGAAGTGATAGTTCCAAAACCAGTACTACTGTACACAGCATAAAAGCAAAAGTTATTGTCTGTAACTTTGTAAGATTTGTGTAAAATTTATAGGCCCAAGTACTTTTAATATTACAGATTTATTTTAATGATAGTTGCAATATTTTTTAAATAAAGTTTTATTTCGAACATTTTCGAAATATCATGAAACTAATATGACACAAAATGCACTTTTTATATCCTTAAGTAAAACCCTGTCAACACGATACAGATACTATAGCAGCATAAAATATTTATTTATATGTTATTATTTATTTATATTTTTGGTATCTATATTTCCTTAGCCCCTAAAAATTATCACACAATTTTTTAGAGCATTTTTTTTATTGTCAGAATACATGCAGATATAAACTTGTAACTCTGCCTGAATAGAATTTCACCTTGATTTCTGTATCCCCTGAGAAATTTGACTATGATAGTCAGACAGACAAACGAGTGCTCCAAACATAATTTTTTTTTGTATTTGTAAAACCCTAAAAATAAGGGGGAACATTATATTTAGTTAAGGTATTGAGTGAATATTTGGTGTATGCCTTACATTATTGATGAAGCTGTTACATATTGTTGACTACCAGTCAAACAAAACTTTACTTTGTCCGTTTTTAAAATGGTAGATGATAAAAATGGAAATATTAAAAACTATCATCGTTACAAAATATTCTCAAACGAAATTTGTTTCGTTTTGAAAAAATAACTTTTTAAATATTTTGCCTGCAGTTCAAGGGATAATCTAGTTATCGACAAAACCTAAAACCATAATTTCCTAATAAACTATACCCAAGCTTAAATATTTAGGAACATTTGATAATAGTGGGCCTGTTATTATTATCAACAATTATCATAATTCTATTATATTTTGTTTTAAACTAAAATGTTGAGAGTTAGAAAAATAATAAAAACACAAAATAATCCAAACGAAAACAAAGCGATTCCGTTCTCCAAAATATTATATCTGTGGAATTTTCACGCACGCTGTATTGATTGAGTAACAAGAAGTAAATTCCTAGGTGCAAATTGAATTTTTCCGTCCGCATGTATAACTTCTACGACCGTAAATTGAGGCAAAGAAAGTCGATCAAACTTGTAAAAGAACAAACAAACTTTTATTTGACTACCCCGTTCAAATAAATGTGCAAAGTTTGTGATATTGTGTTTCTGTATTAGCATACTGAATCACTGTTGTCTAAGTTTGTAGTATGTCTGATGGGTTCCAAGGCAAATAGAGTTTTGTCTCAGTATAGGATACAATTTTATTTACATTCTACTACAAAGTTATTAAGTTTGTTAAATCATTTTTCCCTACAAAGATCAATATTATACTTTTAATTTGTAAGATGGGAAATGTAACAACAGTATATAAATGTATTTTCAGGTAATGTATATATTGAATATATGCATACTAATATACATTTATTTGATGCCTAATTCAACAAATTATATCCTGTTCTTTATTATAAAGTTGGAGCATTTAAATCCAAAGAGCTGCAGACTTGTACCAGAAATGTCTTGTACAAAACGTTACAAAACTAGATATTTGAGCTATTTGTAAATGGTAAAAGATGACTCAGTTTTGTTCGTAAGAAGATAATAAGAAATCCTACATAATAATAAGAAATCCGAAATATCTATAAATTGTTTGAATTTTTGTTGGTTTTGTATCTTAAAAAAAAAACTGAAACATTAAATGACCACACGATTCTTTGCTTGCCACAGTAAATTTCTCAGAAACGGTTAAGAGTGACAAGCTGAAACTATACATTTATAAAGCTTACACCAGTTAAGTTCTAATAACTATAACTCAACAAATATTAATATTTTAATATAAACTTCGGGTACCAAAGATGGTCTCACTGAAAAGAAATATTTCTTCGAGTAAGATATCGCTAAAGGCCGGACACATTGTTATGCACCTTATTAGCGAATTTCGATAGGAAAGATGAGCTATTGCAGTGACCCTTACAGTGAGACCTAATGTCGGGAGTAGTAAATGAGCACCGATCATTGTCCCCAGAACACTTTTGGAGTGTATTTTAAAATATTGTAAATATACGCACTCTAAAGGCCGATTTTAAGTCTGATTTGGTCCAAATTTTGTACATACGTTGGTTGCCGAAAACGCTTGTCGTTCGTTATCCAAAAATCCATCAACCGGAAGCACGTTTGTTAGCAGAAAGTAAATATTTTTTGAGATTTTTCCTACAATAATGAAATTTGTTTAAGGTTTTAACTAAAAAATAATGCATGATTATTATGCACATTTTGTTTTTTTACCTCCCTTAGTCCCCAAAATCGACCAAAACGTAAAATACCGTAAAAGTACGCGATACACTGGGAGATTTTACCGTGAGGCATCTTCTGATCAGAGGCCTACCGCCGAGTTTGAACCCTTCGAGCGAAGCGAAGCCATCCATAACCTGAGGCCACAAGGTCGGGGTGTAAACTCTCAAAGTGGACTGAGGCC
>JAGFPH010000190.1:531596-542446 GCA_018207615.1 Philaenus spumarius | reverse complement strand
TTTGGATCATTCCATAAATCTTCTGACGTCAAAATACAATTGTGGCTGGTTCATATCTTCCTGATGAGCCGGATCGAGTCTCCTGCAGATCAGGAGGTAGTCTCTATTCATTACCGAGTCATGTTCTTTGTAGATTTTGCGATTTTTTTCGTATCTACCGCTTCAGGAAGATGTGTGCAGCAAGACAGTTATCTATAAAGTTTTACAGCCTGGTTCCTTGGCAAGTTTTATTATCTTTCCAGGTATTTTCAATATGTTTCCACTGCTTCTTGCTTGATGTTAAGTTGGCATCCCTGAAAAATCTTTCTTGATTTTTTACCTTCACAAACTTTCTAAGATCGTCTCAAATTCATTTGACGTTTCCACCCTTGCAAGATCGAGTCTTTTTTCGCCAGGCGATCGGCTGATTCATTTCCACTTAACCTCATTGAGAGGGAATCCATTGGAGGGTTATGAGTTTTCCCTGCTTTTAGTGAGTAGACCTATTGCGTTACTATCGTCTTTTATTGTTTGGTTTAAAGTTTGTTTGATTGCTGTTATACAATGTACGACGGATTTGATTTACGATGAGGATTGTTTTTTGAAAGGCAATGGTCTGAGTAGCAGTTGTTGTAAGCTCACTGACATGGTTTTAGTCTCTCCATCAAAATTAGTCTTGTTTTTGACTAGGCCTACTAACGAACAATGGGAGAATAGTTCACAGTGAATATCCTCTCCAGCCTTTCCACTCTCCCCTGGGCGGTGCAAAATGAGTAACAGCTCTGGCAAATCTGCTATCTGTCTATTATTTTAGACTCATCTGATAGTTCGAACTTATATCCTAAAAGTCTAAATGAATGTTCGTACTATCATGTAAAATGTGTATAAATAAATTAACTAAATCATGTTTGCTAAGATGAAATTTATTGTATTTTGTCTTAAACTAAAACAATAATTAATTTAATTCGAAGTTAAAAAATAATTAATTTAAGCCTAGAATGATTACCTACCTGACACCAAAATGTCTTATGAAATAATTTTGGATAATTTGGCCAAATATTCACTGCCCAAAAAGCTCTTTATAAAGTCAATAATTTGCAAGTTTTTATAATCATTGAGTAATAGTGAATTATTCGCGCGTGTGTGTGTGGGGGGGGGTGAGGGTGTGTGTGTGTGTGTGTGTGTGTGTTATAAAAAAATCATAAGTTAAACGTGCTATTAATTATAAAACATTGTATACTGAACTACTACTTCAGCTCAGTGAACGTTTGAATATCTCAGTGTTCGGGTTGTGATAGGTTCGAATCTAGGTTTATGTGTTGATTTTTTTCTTTGATTTCCACTTCCAGACGTCCATTAGTCCTATGAACACAAAGTAAGGATTTTAAGGTGAACAAACATTAGCTATCGAATTACTTATTATAGTGGTGTAACACGAATAAAAATAATTTAAGGACATACCCGTGCATTATTAATGATACTGTGTAGTACTCACGAGTGTGGACCTGAGATTTCAGGCGCAAAGACTGGTGCCGTTGGCCACGGCTGTACTAGCCATGTCACTAATATGTTTTTCGGAATTATCAACCCTCCGATTTCTCGGAAATGCCGGAAATCCTAGTAGATCACCTCAGTAACATCATTCAATACTATTGTTAAACACACTTACTAATTTGTAATAAAGAGAACTTCCGGGTATTTAAGAGAAGAGATGCAGACCGATGTTTTTAGAAATGTATTTAAAATAAGTGACAGGGCAAAACCAATACACTGTGCCGTGCGGGTTGCGTTCTTTCCAGGTCCACACTCGTGAGTACAGCACAGTACATGACATGTTATTTTATATAAAGCAGTTTCTATAACAGAAGCAGAAAGAAAATATACAAACGTTAATATGCTCTAATATTATATTGACAAAAGGAAACGATTTCTGTGTAAACACAACCCGCCGCCAGAACCATCTCACCCCTGCTGTGCGCTGGATTCGCTCATGCTGAGGTGACACCAAGGGGTCCTTTGCGCCTTCATCCCCTTTATAAGTGAATTATTACATCTCGGTTAAATTGTGTGGGTTATCTTATTTGGTATAAATATAGTTTTTTGTTTGCGAAAATCGTGTCATCTCATTTTGCATTTATTAACAATGTTTACCTCCAACCTAGACCAAAATTACAAAAACGTACCCTAAAATGCAAGTAAATTTATTTATGTAATCCAACTCAAAATAATGGTAACCAAAACTTTTTTGTTTAAATACGTTGTATTTTTGTTGTGTTTAGGTGCACATGAATTAGTTCACTAGATAGTAAATATGTAACATTATTTACAACCTTATCATTCATATTTATAATACTTTGTTTCGTTTAAGAACACTATTAAATGGCTAAAAAATACATTCGATTAGCACAGGATGCATAAACACTTAAGCATGAAACGTAAGCAAAAAAACTATTTAAGAAATAGATTTTGTTTCCAAAGGGATTTCTGAACTGTCTGGATCATAAACAAAGAGGGTAACACAAAGTAGTAATAACCTTAAGTGCATGTGGTACTTAACGTATTTAAAACAAATATTTTCTTGTGATTAGAAGCAAATTAATTTATAAAAACATATTTTTTTTAATTAGTCTCACCTCTGATACGAATAAAAGAGAAATTAGAGTGAGTCAAATAATTTTAATCCGGGGTATACATCTCATACATTCTTGTTTTCCTATTATTTTACGAAGTAAAAAGGAGGGTATTTATTACTATTTTTGTCTTGAAATTTTGTTTAACTAAGTTTATTACATAGGCTCATAATCTTTGATTTCTCTACGTAGTAGCTTTCATTTGATGTTTCAAAGTATTGGTTCAAAACAAACCTGTTTTCATCCGATTGCCTCCTTATTAACATCAACTATATGTTTGTAAATAGATTTTGTTTTTGGACCACGCCAAATTAACTACTTAAATTTACGCCTGTTATGTTCTTTATTACACTTATATTTAAAGAGGTGGCTTTTGTTTGTTGTAAGTTAGCCTATTTCTAGAACCAATTTTAACAACTTTACATTTGTTATTTGCCAAGTTTTTTTTTCTATTTGCACTACAAATCCAAACGTGGTGTTTAGACGGAAAAACATCCAAAATCATTGATGTAGTTCTCTGTTTGAAGTTATTATTGTTTGTTAATGATGGATGTTGAATTTTGTTATAATTACTTGTTCGGACATTTGCCATCATTTGTGTGTTAAATAATCAAACACGACGTTTCGGGAATACAAATCAATTCCCGTTCTCAAGTGACTAAAACTAACGGTACATAAAAACTAGGCAACTAGGCCTATGTAAGGGTAAACAAAGTAAAACTACAAATTATTACTAACCTTAAATATCTACATGATAGTTCTACATATCTACATGATAGTTTTTATGTACCGTTAGTTTTAGTCACTTGAGAACGGGAATTGATTTGTATTCCCGAAACGTCGTGTTTGATTATTTAACACACAAATGATGGCAAATGTCCGAACAAGTAATTATAACAAAATTGATGTAGTTCTTTCACCTTAAAAGTTATTCAACACAGCTGATATTTGAAAGCAATATCTATAATTGCCGACCAAGGTAACAAACGTCATTAACATTTTTAGCTAGACCAATATGAATAAATTAATTTTATTCAATGAACGTACCAACATCATCAAGGTCTGACCCTAATACCTAAGGGTCCTAGAAAACTTCGTACGTTTTAGGTACTTTTGCTAAATATACTTTGCCCGAACTATATTTTTGTTTATGTATAAATTAAATCATGTGCTTTGAAATTAACTAGCAATGTACAAGTAAAACTGTATACAGCATTTGCAGTGTTTCCAGTATTTAATATACCCCCGAATAAATAAGTTTTAAAGTTAAAAACATGCATTTTAAACTTGTCGAAAATATCTTGGCAAACCTAAGAACAATTTGTATCAAAGAAAGTTTAAGAACAAAAAGTCGTTTTGTTGCTCAACAAACGACGTTTGTGGTTGTGGTTTTAAGTACTCAACTATTAGTGTAGGAAAGATTCCCTCCAGCCAAGAAGGAAGTCGAAGAACAAAGGACTTCTTGTGCGAACAAACATTCCTCATTCAGTCGCAATGGCATCTTCAAACAATTATTGCAATGAAAAATGCTTTTTATTTGCCGTGAATATTTTTAACGCTATGATTTGTTTTAGACGAGGTTAGAAATGATTTGGTGAAATTAATGTCGTTGACTATTCAAGACGGTGATTAAAGATATTTTACTGCGCTATTTTTTTAAATATAGTCCTCAATAAGGAAGTTACTGAAATATTAGTGGTATGTAGCATGATCCCAACTTTGTTCGAATAATCAAACCCCAAAAGTTTTGTAGCAGGCTGAAGTTTAGAAACCTATCAAACTAACAGCGTTTGTAATGTGTCTTTTTCAAGATATTACCGAAAATGTAGCGAAATCCCTTTTCCCCACCCCTCTATTTCCGAAAATACTGCAGCAAACAAACTTCTAAATTTTCAGTGGTGTCAAAGGTACTTTTATACTTAACAAGACAATATAGCGATTTTTAGAGTTAAAATTATGAAAAATAAATGTTTTATTAGTACTTAATAATACACTGTGTTTAAGAAGGGTAACTTCAGTGCTCCCACCAAGTAAGTCCATAATTTATTGCAGTCTTATTTATTGCTATTGTTCAGAGATGGTTACTTTAGTACAATATTATAAATACTATATACTATATTAATGCATTGTTATTAATAACCCCAACGTGCCCGTTTAATTAATTTTAAGCTAAATAATTACCCTTAGCTTATATTTTATTTAGAACTTTGTCCTGTCACTAATAACATGGAATAACTCACCCAACAAAAATCTGCAAATGATGTAGTTTAATAATCTGTAAGGAGTAATTTAGGCAATGTACATTATTTATATAAAAAAAGTATCCAATATGCTGATATTTGATAAAGTATGTAGTGCCTAGATAACCATCGTATGCTTAAAATAATTCCTTTATTTACATTGAATAATTGCCAATTGGCCTACATTCTGCAGGACCCTTCACAGAATTTAATTAAGTATGTTATTATGTTTTGTTACGAAATCAATTCGTATCAGGGTAGTTTTTTTTACATTTTACGAATATTTATATATATATATACGAACATTTAATTTAACTTGGAGTTGTATCTTTTAGGTTAAAACTAACTGCTAAAGAATACAACGGAAATATATTTTTTTATGTTCCCTACTAAGTTATTATTTTGTTAAACTGGTTGATACGATAATAAATGCTGTTTTTTTTTGTTTTGCTTTTTCAAATCAGCCAATAAAAGACGCGTTCTTGTTTCTAATTAGCTGAAATTGTATTTTCTTAATCCGCTGGCGGATTGCTGAATGAAACTGTGTTGTGCTTTTAACATAGGCTCTTACGCAAGTTAAAAATTAAACGTTCTATTTTACTGGAGAAAAAATATTTTAACAAAGGAAAAACACTGACGGCTTATCGAAAAATTAAAAGCTTTATTTGTGACAAAATTCATTAAAATTGGTTCTGTAGAGAAACTGTTGACGAATTGTAAAAAAAAATATAATGTTTTGTGTTTCAAATAATATAGATAACAAAGTGGAACCACACATTTAAAAGACAACATCATAGAGAACAAACTATAAGTAGGCCTATAATATTTAGCGAGTTTTTAACTTAACTGTTTAGGACTTGCATTTCTCCGGTTTCTAACAAGTACTAGGAAACTAACAATTGTTATTGTGCCCTTCTTTAAATCGATACCTTTGGAGACGTAGGAAGTATTTTGATCTTAACCCCAGCTCGTAGATATATGACGCTCTCTCGAGCTCCGAAACTACTTGGTTAGTTTTTGCAAACGAAATCTCGTTGGTTTTAACTTAATAAATTGAGTTATGTTTTAAGAACGAAATGGGCCTTACTGGACTTTACTTTGTCTGAATAAATGTGTTTCAAATGTTTAATATAAGGCGTTAAATTAATCACATACAAATTCAGGATTCCAAGCATGTTTTTATATATTTTATGAATTTCATTCGATAGATTCGTTGCAAAACGTCTAAAATAAAATTTTGGAACTAATAAAAACTTGATTACGTGTAATTAATAATATTACGAGAAGTAATACAAATAATAATATTGTTTTCTTCAGTTTGTACACATGACTGATGAACGACGTAAAGTGTCCTTAGGACCTCAGATAAACCTATTACAGTCATAAAATTAATGTTACACAATACTTCCAAAATCTATAACCTTGACTAACTACATTCTTCTGATTGATTTGTGTTTAAGTCGTTCATCTAAAACATTTAATAGTGTAACCCAGTATTACACGGAAATGAAGTTATTTAGTAGAAAATAAAATCATTTTGTTTTGAATTTTTGAATTGTTGATAAATGAACTCGATATCAGACAGCGATAAGATATACTCGGACTCAATGTTTTTAAATTTATCATCGACAGCCACGATAAGTCGTATGTTTAACATAAACTAATCCTTCGAATAATTACTGTTCTAGCACACACGCTTCTAGTTCGTGATAAGACGATATTTGTTGTGTTCAGTATGATGTGTTATCTAATGACAGTGTTAAAGGCCGTACATTAAATGTCAATGGCCAAACTAATAATAGCTAGAAGCAGTAAGCATTTGTATAATGTTGGTATGTATGTACAAGCTGTAGGTGAGTATTTAAGTTGGAATGTGCGCAAGTTTATGCCATTGTTGATCAAGTGGGGCGATGCATTTTGTCTATTTAAAAGCTTCCTTATTTAATTTAATAGATCCTGCACTTTTCGAAATATTTGAAGTGAGTTTAAAATTAAACTATTTGTATACAATCTTGAAATTTCGGTTACTGCAGCATGAGAATTCAAAAAGATCTAATATAAGTAAAATAATATTCATATATTCAATCAGAATTTTATTTAAATTCACGTTTATAATATATGTTAACGCATTTGACGTAGACCTCACTAGAAAACAGAACTAATCAAAGCAGCTAATAAAGTACTAAAAAGAACCGCTGTTGGTTGGACTTAACTGTACATCCGTCTGTCTGTGTGACTCTACATAAATTTGCTGATGGATTTCGTGTATAAAATTGTTCTGGAATTTTCTGAGTTAGATGGGAGGGCAAAAATTACTCTAGAGTAATAAATATTTCCAAAACTGATTTTATTCAGAATGTTGTAACTTGTGTTGAAAAATCAAGGTTTTGCTTATATATGACTTCTCTTGTGTAAAATTTATTTTTAATGGTGGCTATTATAATTTGGATTTACTAAATTAATTTTAAAATACCTATTCAATGATATTAAACTCGGAATAGCCGATCAAATGCTTGTTTTCTCTATCCATGTAAAGAAACACATGGCTAGATTAAACACTACAAAACTGTTGATATGGTTCATTACACTTTGGGACTAAAAAATCAAACTAATACGTTTTGTACATTAGTGGATCACTGATTACACAATAGTATAAATGGCTCTTTAAATTGAACACCTGAAGATTAATGTAAACCATCGAAACCATGACAGTTTGCTACAATACGATATGCTTTATTAGGTTTATCCTCAATTTAGTTTCAACGTCAATTTTGAAAGTGCATACGATGATAACAGCTTTTGGTATTTCGCCATTAATACAAAAACAGTACGGTATTGAGTCACATGACTTAAGAAAGGCAATGCTAAGCATAACAAACATCAGTAAATATTTTGATTCCAATATTCCACTTCTCTGATATTTCCGCGTGAACATAAATAACAATCAAGATTATAAACAATATCTTGATTAAGTGTCCTTAGGTAGTGTACTCTCGCACGGCGCATGCCCAAACCTCGATTACTTTCGAATCTCAACAAACAATAGACACCAGACAAAAGCAGAATACAAACGGTATAATTCAATCATATTATAGACATTGCATGTGAGTAGCAAATAAATGAGTTTTAGGTTAGGCCTAGCCGAGATTGGTAATATCCGTTCTCGAAGGCACAAAAGAAAACAAATTTAATATCTGATCAGTGGAATTAAATATTAGTTAATGTTATTTGAATGGATAATATTAAGATTGTAATATTAAATTCGACAATTTCATTACATCACTTCAAAATAAGAGATCTTTGTCAAGTTGAGGATTTTCTCTCATTTAGGTAATTTTGGCTTTGAGGTGAAAGTACTGAAATATATATATAAAATAAAATATCGGTTTTTACTGCACTATTTTATTAATTTTCTGTCGTTGCGTTACACTGCATGCACAACCAAAAATTAGCAACTAAGCTCAAATCTGCGAAACTGTGTCTCGGAGTTGCAATGATAGCAAGCAAGTCAACGTGCTTACAGATTACGCAACGTCGCACCTCTCGAAACTTGATATATTCTGAATTAATCACAATTATTGTGCAAATTATTAATCGGTTGGTCAAGGTTCAACACATATCAAATATATTCTTCACTATTAGGCTAAGTGTTGTGAGATTTAGTCAAAACCAACCGTCTACTAGCATTGCCAAGTTGAACGGCTACTCCTACAGGAGTACATGAAAACCGTAGTAGGTTAAAATTATCCGCATGTTATTAAACTCTTTCTCTAAAAGGTAGCTGTGTATAAATAGGACTAACAGATTTAGACACAGTCACAGATTTGTTAATAAGTCACAAATAACTTTTTAACCTTGTTCAAAAATTTCACCAATCATAAATTATTCTATTTGAACTTTATTTTATTAGCTTTAGAAAAAAGATCTTAGAAGATATTTTCTCTACAACTGACCGAATGATAAATGGCCAATCTGAGTTGACGGAGCGTTTCTTCACACAAACAACTTGGGATTGACGAATCTTGATTGATGTGCTACCGAGCTATTTATTATTTTAAGCCTGTTGTGCAACAATAAAGAGGTTTTTTATAATACAAAAATCAAATTTGCTGTCATTAAGGAAATATGTTTTTCAATAAATGATAGACAGACTTAAATGTTCGTTAAAACTTATAAAAATAGTCCTTAATATAATAACAAAGTTGATATAAATTTGAATTAAACATTCAAACCCAAATGGCCCCTTATTGATAACAAATCAAAGATAATCTTAACCATAGCCCCAGCAGGGACACTATCCACTGAATCTGGTGGCTTAAAAGGATCGATAAAACACAAATAATTCAAGACATTCCACAGTTACTGCTATTAATCAGCTGTTGAACTAAACTAAGTCATTCTGAAAAGCTATGATTTATTTGAGTTCTTTATTTTGGTGCACAAAAAACAAGTTTTCATTTACAATAAGCAACCAACAATGTTTAAAACAAGAGTCTCAACATAAAGTTATTTCTGCATGAAATGAAGATTTATATTAATAATAGGTTAATTACTTTATATATCATCCGTTAACAATCCAAATGTTTCCTTTGTAGGATTGTTGACTAATGATATATAAGGTAATTAACCTATTATTAATATAAATCAAATATACAATCCAGGAAGCTAAAAAAACAATATGTTTAAATGAAATAAAGACAGCAATGAAATAAAGTTCAAACGTATTTACCATGGCCATAACTCGTTTTAAATTTATCATCCACAACTTTTTCAAGAATTCTATGCAAATTTCTGAAAATTAGGTTATTTCTCCAAGTTTTATCTCATCGAGACAAAATGAATGAAACCTTATTACTTTTAAAAATTTGTATTCTTACAATCAATTTACAACCAATATAAATTGAAGTACAACTCCGAATATGCAAGTACCTATATATACTTGCCGTACAAATTTTACGTATTACTCAAAACACAATGACAGATATTTGTTTCC
This sequence comes from Philaenus spumarius, assembly GCA_018207615.1. Lineage (NCBI taxonomy): Eukaryota > Metazoa > Arthropoda > Insecta > Hemiptera > Aphrophoridae > Philaenus > Philaenus spumarius. Next base: position 532,604 of record JAGFPH010000190.1, on the reverse strand, counting down.
CTTAACGTCTCATATAAATCGATAGCCAGTAACTAGGCTACCAGTGTTTTAGTTTAGTTTCCAGCTGAGGCAGACTGGACTATCGCCTTTAGTTTCTCGGTCACTTTGCTTCACCCAGTGGTTGTATAAAATAAACCGTTATAAATAATTTGAAAAACTAAATGTATGGTATTTCTTAAAAGTTAAATTCTTTACAGTTTACTTAAATCTGAAATATATTATTAAATGTGGTTACATTAATGGAACAAATTAATTATTACGTATACAAATTAATTATTAATTTGTTTATCATCAATCATTTTCAATAATTTCCTAAATTAATCAGCTATATTATCACATTGATGTAGATATTGATTGGTGTAATTATTTCTAAATTGGTTTAACACAGGGCATGATAAAGTACAATAAATAATGTTATCGCTGTCACTATTGCACAGTTGACAAGAAGACAAGTTGAAACTTTGTTTAACATAATACGGTAGTTCTGTAGTTAAACAGACAGTATATTCCTGGGAGTCGCAGTTAAGTTGTATACAACAATTCTGTGTGTTAATATGATTTTAAAATGTAAATTGGTTTCCGCCACATTCTAAAGTACTACTACACTATTGCTATTCAAGTAATTTAAAATTGGTAGTTTTGGTCTTGCATTAGTATTTTAGGACTTGGTCTTGTTGGAATAATTTTTCTTTTGTAAATCCTTGATAAATTTTTTTTCAGTTTCATAAAATATGTAATTTAAGTGTGTGAAAAATAGTATTTTTTAAATTTAGTAGATATAAAATTCTGTTTTATTTTTATATTATACAAATGAACTAAATTTTTAAAAACTAATAATTACATTTTTGTTCTCTCCAAAATTAATATGAGTATAGAGTTATTTACTCAACTTACTTTGTCAACTATGAGCAGTCTTTACGAACCTCGTATTCAATGAAAATAGCATTATCTTAAAAAGTCTTTCATAATTCAGGTTGGCAACGATTTATTACCTACAGTCGGGAGCAC
>JAGFPH010000190.1:516628-531196 GCA_018207615.1 Philaenus spumarius | reverse complement strand
ACAGCGCAAAAATTCTCACCCGCCTTATTTCGTGCTCCCGACTGTAACTGATTAGGTAGGCCTATATATGATGGTTTTATGGTAGGGGGGGGGGGGGTTAATGATGTTATCTTAAAAATCATTATATTATGAGCTTTTTATACGTCTGATGAAACCATTAAACTGATTAAAATTTGTAAAGACAACTTCGTTTGCAGATAATTAAATTGAATTTTAAATGAAAAATCAACTACAGATAGTATTAAGTAAAAACATGTAGGCTTACTTAAAATATTTATATAATATACTTAAATTTGGAAAAATAATAGAACAGAACAATAAGGAAATGATGAATTTATCATTCACAAATCGCAGATCTATATAGTAGTATTTACTTGTAAAGTTAAAAACAACTACCTTCAGTTTTCTCAATATAAAAATTGTACATGGGCTCCTCCATCCTGAATTTTCTTACAAGCCTCTTGTGAAAAAATTTGGTCTTAATCTTTCATTTTTAGTTTTGATTATTGCTTGTGCTAGAACGAATAATAATAGCGAATTTTACATAAAAATTTAACAAAATTGAATTAAATCTGACAACAGTCTGTATTGTTATTACGGATAATAGTTTACGTTTAGCAATGCTTTTGAACATTTTTGTAACTCTTCTAAATGATTGAATAAGTCAACCGTGTATTCAGTTAGATTTTTGTAATCCAAGGTTGGAAGTTTTTGTGTTTAAACGAATTTATGTTATTCAATTCAACTTAATATAAAAAGAGAGGGCTCCTGCTTGTTTCGCACTCCAACCTCTTGATCGCTGCGCCTGCCTATCTGTACACACATAATTTAACGTAGCCTAAATATAGTTAGATCGTTTTATTTTTACATTTATATAAAAAAGTATAATTTATTATTGCAGAAAAACGTGATTTGGAAATTAAATTGTTAAACGAATCAAACAGGTTAACCATCTTCGGTCAATTGATTTATTATTAATTTATTATTTATTAATTATTTATTTATCATACAATTTTATTATTGTAAATCGATCATCATTTCTCAGATTCCATCGTTAAATTCAGTCATTAGTTTAACATATTTTGGCCAAACATTAGTTTATTAATTCTAAATCATTTATACTGATCCAAGCTAATCTAAAATTCAGTTGATTTGTGACGAGTTCACATAAAGACGCTACATTAAGCAACTTCAATTCATTTGCGAAACTACATTTTTTTAACTGCGTGTGCCACGAACAGTTTGCAAAACCAGTTTCGTGACAATTGAAACTACAGTTTGGCAGTGTATTATCGCCGTTGAAATCGCCGTTTTGGATTAATATTTTTGTTTTGTATTGACTTAATGGTTTTAGGATATCTTCGTGTTATGCATAAGTTGGTACAGTATCCCAAAAACGTTAATAAAATATTTACAATCTAGCTTATCTTTGTTGTCTTCCTTAAATGGAGCTCTATCAGTAATAATAACACAGTTAGATTATAATGATGTGTGACCTAGATTTGTCGAGCAACTAACACAATAATTAACTTTTTTGACCTTAGTTGTATAACTCGTGACATATACAAGTCAAAACACACCTTATTGGGCCGCGTCGCGTGGGAATAACAATAAATGATGCCTCCCAGTTACGTCATAAGGAAAGTATTGTTCTGCTAAAATTCTAATATCTATTTTGGTAATGTTCCCAACTTTTTTTGAACCCGTGAACTTATTATGCTCTGAATGAATGACGTCTGTCTGAGGCAATTTGTCACACGCTATCGCAATTATTGGTTGTCGACATTTTGAAACAAGATGTAGTTACTTAGTGGATTGGCTAGACAAATTAGAAGTAAATATAATCGAGCTTGACTGGTAAGAAATATTATTAGGAGTATTTAATAAAAGTGACATACTAAGGAATAAACATTCAATGTTTAATTGTCTGACTTGATAGATGACTTAATAGATTTCTTTCAATCTACTCTTATAACAGAACTTACATTAAACTAATATTCAATAATATGATTGCATACGAAATTCTATCCGCCAATGAATTAGACTTTGAAATTAGATTTATGTAAAGTAAATGTGGAACTCCCAAAAGAAGGAGGATTAAATTCAATACCGGTACGTATATTATGTTTGTAACGTGCGTTACTTACTAAGCCTAGAACAGATTTATATGATTCTTTTGTTATTTTATAATTTAAGCTCTGAAATATGTAGAATACATACATTTTGGAAATAGATAGTTTTGATTTGGAATTGTTAATGGCACTTTTTAATAGCATATATACCATTATATCCATATTTATTTTTATATTGGCGGCCTTGTACTTGAGGGGTTAGCGTATCTGACAGACAATCCGTTAAAATAATCTACTACACATTGATTTTTACATTGATCTATGTAATGAAAACGAAATGTTTATAGGCCTACGTTAGTAACGGGCTAACATCAGTGATTCGTTGTTAAGAACGGGTATTTTTTCGTCGACGCTTGATGAGAAATTTATCTTTTATGTTGTAAATTTGTAAAGCACGCACATTTAGAAATATATATGTATGTTTTAAGGCGAGAAGCACCAACGGCTATCAACGTGATTTTTCATGAGATCAACTTTTTCCAACTGACAAATATCCATCTTCCACTTTCAACTTTGTTCTACCCATCTGCTACGAAGTCAAATAATTTATAAGTAAATGATACGTTTAAAAAACGTGCATTTATCCTGCAAAACTATACTTACAGTACTGTGTATATGTAATACAATCTATGGCTGTACAGAATTCATTTTAACTGTCTTAATAATTAATTAATTGTCATAGGCCTATATCAAATTGTTACAAGATTTCAATAATTTATTAGATGTGCCAGATTGAGAAAAACAAAGTACAGTAGTGCTTACAAAATATAACTTAAAAGAGTCATATTATTATGGCACATGCCAGTTTCTTTGAAACCCTATATAGTCACAGTTAACCTCACAACTAAAACCTTGTGATAAAATTTAACTACTAAATACATATTTTTACATGTCATACTTAAAATTACACACAATACACAACCTCAATGTTTGGAAACGATATCTCAAGTTATTTACTCATTAATATAAACATTTCAAATTCTAATCAAATAGAAGACATCCTGAAGGTCGTGATTTTAAAATAGATTAATTTATTTGTCTAATGTTTGTAGAGCTACAGAGTGCGTGCAGAAAATTAGACTTTGGACCTTTGACTCAACGTCTGCCAGTGATTAGACCTTTCAATTTCCTACCGAGTGCGTGATCATTTAGTTTATTTTTAGATCTTGCTCGGGTGCCACAAGGAATGCTAATTTGCTCTCATTCGATTAGTCGATCGGCGTTGATTATTTAGGGTCAAATTTGAACACTTCATTTTAATATATCAGTAATTCCTGTTTTACTGTTAATGTATGACCAAAATGTAATAGGGGATGTATATAAAATTTTAATTTGAGTTAGTTTATTTGTATTATAACTGTTTCTTTGCCAAAGACCTATGTAGTTATTATATTAGCTTATCTTTACTATCACATTGGTTTTGGAAACAGCTGAAACGTGAAACTTATTTTTGTGTTATATGTTATAGGTTATAAAATTCAAAAAGTAAAACTCATAAACATTGTTTAAGCTATATATTTGAACTGTGTACATAGTGAGTGTTTTTAAGTGTAACGTTTTAATTATGTGAGATGTGAGTTGTAAACAGTGTTAAATGTAAATACAAATTTCTCACTTAATTATTGAAGATATAAAACCGAAAAACTTTAACCTAGAAGAAGCTCAAACGAGGTTTAAGAACAATGGGTTGCGTCCAGTCTTATTTCAAAAGAGGTGCGTATTAACATAGTTTGTTTTTATTATCTTAATAATAAATTGTAATGATTGTAAATGTTACTGTACGTTTCATTTTGATTTGTTCGAATTAATTTACTGTATAATTCTTTAATGACAATATACATTTTTATTTGCAACCATATATGTGCGAAAGCAGCTACTTAATGGCAATAATTGTCTAGTAAACCTGATTGTGATATTTGTATTAACTGCTATAACTAATTGTTATGAAGATGACAACTAGAATAGAGTTGCCCACTACCAATATCAAAAATTACTTTAAATGTCACTTCTGTAAGATATCCTAATCAGAAACTTTACTCATATAAAAATCATATTTTACATTTTAATGTGACTTCGTTAATAACTATTACGGTATTTTATATTAACTTTCAAAACTAAAAATATGCCTTATTTCAGGATTTGCATGAAAAACTGATTTATAAATACTTGTATAAATAGTATAATAATAACCAGTAATACCAAAGTAGGCTTTAAATTTTACAATTTATTTTAGTTAAAATTATAGATTAACATAACCTCAATATGTCTCAGATGACTAAAATCAGGTGTAGGCCTATTGACATGAAAACTAAACGTTCACCACTATCGTTCTGTGGGTCATTATTAAAAATGTTTCATTATAAAACCAGATCGATTTACAATAATTTATTTTAAAAACTGTGAATTGCTTTTAAAATCAGGCTTTATTTTTTGGGACGATCAAATTGTTTTATTATTACGTAAACATTATTATTTTACATGTGGATTTAGCTATAAATCTTAATGAGCTTGGTAGTTTTTCAATACACTAGGGGCTCTGCCCCTGGACGCTTCGCTCGCAGTTGGAAAATTCGCTAGAGAATCTCATTAACCAACTAAAATTACGAAACCAGGCTTAAATATATTAACAGTAATTGCAAGATTAATTATAACCTCAAATACATGCTTTAGAAACGTGAGAGGCTTTCATTACGATTTTAGTCCTAGTTCTACTATCTTCTGTCGAATAAAGTTTTGAAACCAGGCCTAAATATAGTAAAAATTATTGCAGGATAACATAACCTCAATACTATGTTTCAGAAATGAGCCAGGCCTATACTACAAAATTGACTATTAGAATTTATCCATCTTTGCCAAGTTTACCTTTTTTTTGACAAAATAAATTGTTAAATCAGGCCCAATTTATTCTAATTCCAACGTGCTAAAACAGTATAAATTAGCTTGTTTTTTTAACAGCAATTAAAAACTATCCAATGAACAGCTGATTTTGGATAACACTCAATCTCAGTTCTATTCCACTCTATTTCCAACGTGCTGAAACAGTATAAATTGGCTTTTTTATAAACAGCTGTTTTGATCGCTTTATTTACTATTTCGTAGTTATTTTTTTGTAACCAGCATGACAACCCATAAGACCCTATGTTAATTTTTTTTAACTTTTAATTAGATTTTCTAAAAAATTGCGTTTTACACGAAATACAACTATATGGGTGTTAGTAGGCCTACTTAAAAATCAACCTAAGTATTTAAGTGGTATTTATACTTTATATAAAATACAAAATTTCTTTGAATTCGTTAGAGCTATTTTCGAGATCCGCTGCAGATACAAAGATGCAAAGATAGATACAAGAATTGCTCATTTAAAGTAATAGGATTCCATCTTGTTTTTTTTTTTTTTTTTTTTATTGTTAAATGTCTTTTTACATAACATTAAAAAGCTTATTTTTCAGAAGGGTTGAATTGAAGATGAAATTAATTAGTTATTTTTTAGAATTTTTGACGAATTAATCAGAGTATAAAAGTGTTTAGTAGGGATTTACATTGTAGCGTAATTATAAAATTTGATCATGCATAATATGATCCGATTAAAATTTGATACGTATTGCGTGCTTCAAAATATAATTGTATAGTATTAATAGTAATTAGATTTCTGTATCGTGTTTTAAATTAATTTGTTATAGTATTTTGTTATTGAATTTAAACGACATTTATTAAAATCTTGTCTTGTTTCCACTCTGAAATATTACAAAGGACTTTCAGAAAATGAATTGAATGAAAGAAACTGAAAATATGAACCTATTTGGAATTTTTTAAGTTTTTAACTGATAGAAATAAAATGTTTAAAACTATTATATTATCTAATGTGGGAAGAAAAATGTGGATGGTTTTCTCTAGTATTATCTAGAGAAGGGCTATTTCCCTGATAATTTAAGAGCCTATGTAATGCATAAATTAGATTTACGAACTTCAATATTTTGTAGTGTAACAGTAGGTTGCTTAATCTTCAATGTTATGTATTTAATGCACTAGGTAATAATATGAGTAACGTAATATTAAGGCAGAAATAATCATATTGTTTAAGTAAATAATGCGCAAAAGATTAAATTAATCTTAAATTAAAAAAATATATATTTTGTACTTTTCATTATTATTTTGACATATATAAATATTTCGTTAAACTTACTATCAAATATTATTAATTTAACTATGACTTGCTGAGGAATACAATTTTCATTTGGATATGTTTACAATGGGCTAAATAAATAATGCATATAATAATACTAATCCGGTTAGATTTGATGGCACGTTTATGATTTCTATGTTGCTGTACATGATTTTTCTAACCGCTTCATCGAATAAAGCGTCATATTCGAATCATAATATTCTACAATTAGGCTTATACTGGAACTCACTCAGTGAAACGGAGAAGTAATTTTTGTACGTTTTATTTTTTTTTGAAATTACGAATTTTGTATTCGTTTTGTTAGTGGTAATTCTTAAGGTAGGCCTACATAGCTACTCGACCCGTGGTCCGCTGAAAAGTTTGAATACACCCCAGGTATTGAGCTGCTCTTTTCTTGGATTCTATAGCTTTAATTAAAGCCGTGGTGTGGCGGCTTTAGTCTTTGCAGGTCTCAAATTTATTACACTAACAAACATTAGTAAATACCAACTTAAACAATAAAAACCTAAATTTTGTTAATGGTTTTATTAAATGAATAATATTAGGTAGACGTTTAAGTGTTATAAAAAAATATGTTCGTATTATTTTCTGAGTTTTACGATTGAAGAAATTTAATGAATTTATCTTTAAACGGAGGAAGGCAAGATAATAAAAGCTGTTATTATTGAAACAAATACGGATATTTTACAAACAAATGAATAAATCCCTAAATCAACTCCTATAAAAGCGAGTATCACGTACGTACGTGAGTAACAATATAATATAACAGCTGATTTCACCCATCACCTGTAATACTTAAACAAAACCTAGCACAGAATATACCCTACTTTGGGGTTATGTTTAAAACTTCAAGTCTTCAAGTCTTGTGAATTTTTATTTTTGTAAATATGAGTTAAAGAAATAATACAAGCTATAATACGTTATAAGATTTGCTTTGAGGTTATGCAATGAATATAAATACAACCTTTCTGAGAATATATTCATTTATACAAATTTAAAGAAGAGATACTTCTTCGTTTAGCTTCGGCAACATTCGTACATCTTCGTATAACATATTCCATTATTAATTTCTTCATTATAATACGGTATTAGTAATTTCTAAATCATTCAATCTATCATTATTAAATTAAAAGCAATTAAAAGATAGTATTTGTATCTTTATTTAGACATGTAATAATGTACATAAAATACAAAATTTTAACAAACAGGCCTAGCCTACTGTTTTATAGCCGTTATAATTGTACACATATATATATCGAGCTAAAATCCCCGTCAGCATAGTTAGGTAGGCCTAGATAAATTCTGTTGGTTTTAAATAGTTTTTGTTTAATGATGTATACTGATGTGTAAAAATCAGTCTTTAATAGTAAAGACCTGTATTTTTTTTTTTTATTGTTACAAACAATAAACAAAACCGATATGCCTACTAACCGCTGAAAAGAAAACATTTCTAAATACGCTTAGCAAAACAGTCTTAAAGACTGTTTTAAAGACTGTTAAGACTGTTATTTGTATTTTAAAGACTGTTACAAACAAAAAACGATACATTCTACTAATCGCTGAAAAGAAAAATATTTTTAAACACTAATACAAACAATAAACGATACATTTAGGCCTACTAATCGCTGAAAAGAAAACATTTTTGAACACTGTTACAAACAATTAACGTTAAATTTAGACCTACTTATTCCTGAAATGAAAACATTTTTAAACACTGTTACAAACAATAAACTATACAGTTTGGCCTTATAATAGCTGAAAAGAACATATTTTTAAACACTGTTAAAAACAATAAACGATAGTTCTAGGCCTTATACTCGCTGAAAAGAACACTTTTTAAACACTGTTTCAAACAATAAACGATACATTTAGGAGTACTAATCACTGAAAATAAAACATTTTTAAACACTATTACAAACAATAAACTATAGAGGTAGGCCTTATAATCACTGAAAAGAAAACATTTTTAAACACTGTGTTACAAACGATAAACAATACAGATATCAGGCCTTATAATTACCTTATAATTGGAAATAAGTAATAATAGATAACAATAATTTTCTTACACGAATAAGTTAAATAATATTGTCCAGTGAAAACCCATACTGGGACTAAAATTTAGGGCGTTTTGTAAGCTTGTTTAAAAAAAAATACATGAAATGAATAGTTTTTATCCAAATCATAATTTTGTATTAAATATATTTTTATTATTCATCAAATAAGAAAACAATTTAAAGTAAGAAATCAAAACCGCTAGCGTTAGCAACCCATTAACTTATACTACACTCAAGTAAAAAATAGAAAAGAATAAATAACTTTGCCAGAAATTGTAATAATACGCAAACGTAGTATAGTCTCCTTTCAATATTGTAAGCATGGGAAAAGCGAAATTTAATTTTAGCTTCGCTCTTGAACGCCCTGCATTTATTGTATTAAAAATTTCAGTTACGGTTTACAGTATTACGTAAAAAAATGTATGTAAATAAATAGGCCTATGTAAGTATATATGTTTTCACCGCATATTAGCTTGATTATAAAGTAAGCACGGTGTTTTATGTCTAAAAACATTAATAGGTCTACTGACTTAAAAAAAATGTTCAGAACTTAATTTGTCTCAAGCGTTTTGCCTCTGACTTTTAAAATTACTTTTTTCTATAGCGGTACGAGTAGTAAACCCCCGGTGGGACCCGATTCGCACATGCATGAAGGAAAGTCAGTATATTATAGGCTACTTTAAATAATGGTTACGTCATATAAATATTATATAAATTAATGAGTAAACAAATGCAATTTCAAAATGAAAGTTACACAAAATGTTAATTAAAATTAGTGATGATAATAACAGTTAAAGGTTTTTGCTTTTTATATTAAAACTAGTGTAATAACCAGGCCTAACTGTGCACGTAACATTTAATATATATTTTCAACTTGCAATATTAATATTAACGACCTGCTCCAGTAATTAAAACCAACCCTATATAAAACTGAAACGGTAACAGTGTCCCAGAAACTAGCGTAAATGAATTCCTTTTAGCGTTGCGCTCCATTAAATATTCCTGTTGCTTGAACCGACTCCATTCAGCTGAACAAGCCTAATTAGACGAGAGGGTTTGTATAACGTAACATTATTGTGAGTTAAACGCTCGCTTCAACTACATCTCAACACCTTTTATTATTTCTTTGGCGTTTTGCCATCTTGCGTTTACAGGTTTATTTTGGGTACTCAAAACAAGGTGAACCTTTCGAGTGTACGATTTATATGTTAAAGAGCTTTTAATTGAGATTTTCCTAGAAGGAATGTTATCTGTACAGCTCACACTCGCAAATAGTAGACAAAAATCAAAAACTAAATTGTTTATGAAGAAAGCACCATTACATTGTTTGATTCAGAGGGTATTGAATTCAAATACGTAAAAGTAATATTTTAACAGAAATTATTAACACTTTACTCAATTTAATGAGATATCTTGAACGCTTTATTTTCAAATGACAGTTAAACATTGCTGAACCTCTTCAATTTGGTTGTTCTGGAAAATCACCACTACTCCCATATATTTTTATATATTAATGTTTAAAGTAAATTATATTTAACGACAATATCATAAATCTATGTAAGATACATTAAGATTTTAATAAGATATTTTGTAGATATTTAAGTACCAAAAGTGTTAAAGTGTAAAGTTTTCCTGTTTAATAATAATTTTATAAACATATTTAAAAAATATGTACAGTATTTAGCACAGGGCTTAATACATTTTTAAACAGGCATTTTACATTAGCATTCAATTGAGATTTAGTCTTAATTAGTTTTATAAAAGTGTCAAAACAGATAAAGGTATTTCTAATATAACCCTAAAAATAAATTAATGCCCTTTAGAAAACCCATATTTTCAATAGTTTTTCTGCTAAATACTTTTATAAAAATTGGTGATATTAATTTGAAACACTTAATTTGAAATATTTCTACTTTATCGTACGATTTTTATACCTGAGTGTTTAAACAGTATAAAAAGCAGTTTCGATGTAACTATACATTAGAAACAGATGGTATGGTCTCGGCTCCACAAATAAAACTTCAAATTATAAATTTAAGAAGACCCTCGTAAAATCAATTTCACATTCATTAGTTGGTGGTATAAAAGCAAATATTTTTTTGACTTACATTTGTTCAACAAACGGCGTTTTTCCTTGGAAACGGGTTTACTGTCTTTGTGATTCACTCGTGTTGAGAGCTGAGCACCGTCACATGGGAAATCAATTTTTAATCTTCACTAATTCCTTCTGAGCTACAACATACGCAACTCTGTCATTATATATAAATTTTTTAGGGTTTTTAACAAAGTTTTCCTCTGAAATAAGTCATTACTCTCTATAATCGATTTAAATGAAGATTCAATAGAAGTTAAATGTCTGCTTCTAAGGGGGCATCACACTATAATTACTTCACCAAGGAACTTTTTAAAAGTTATTTTAAACAAATATTTAACCAAAACATCTTTCATATAAGATTTATTGATGATATTTGTTTGATAAAGTCCAAGAGGTTGGTATTACCTTTTATGAAATATTGTTAACAAACCATAATTTAAACAAGGAAATTTGGTAAATAAATATTGATGAACACTTGAAAAACAGAAATGTTAATAATCACGACATTGTCACTTGACTTTATACAATTATGAAAGTATTTATTATAAAAAAGAAATAAAAGGTTCTAAATATTTTCTAATATTGCGCAGCCAATAAACTGCAAGAAAAGGTTATACTGTTAATGCACATATTTTCTATGGCAAGAAAACATTGAGTGGAATAAGAAATCATCTCTAAATCTAATTAAGAAAACTCAAAACGTAAACATACGACAAAGTCAAACACAATCATATAACCTCAAAGCTAAGATAATAATTAATATTAAATGGCCAAACCAAATTATAAGTTTATGATATAACAGAAAGTTGTAGTTAACGTTTAAAAAGAACCAGCATGTATACCCCGAAACAAAAACCTAACATAAAAATTGTTTCAAAGTATGAATTTAACCCTTAAATGGAAACGTACTGAGAAAATAGGCTATATTTATAGAAGATAGTGGTGTTAGATTAAACCGGTTAGTTTTGTGTCGACTCTGTGCATCTTACTATTTTCAATGAACAATTTACAATTTTTAAATTTATCAAAAAACCCTTGTTAAATTTATGCATTTTTCATTAATTTGAGGCCTTAAACTGTATGTTGATATACGTATTTCATTTATTTTTCTATTAAAGTCGCTTTCTATACTATTGTTGATACTTTCTTTTTAAATATAAAAGCAAAAAGACAACAATACAAACTCACATATTATATAGTTTTAAATGCTACCTGTAAAACTGTGCACTCGCTGTTTACGAGCGTGTGTAAAAAGATATAGACGTGACTGAATTTCACTTCTTCTAACAAAGATAGACAATTGTTCTCATTTTAAAGAAATGTATATTTTGTACAACTTGGTGTTTTTAAATTTGTAATAAAATGCTTGAAATTACATGTTTCTATCAAATCACAACATATAAAGTACATATTCAAGTATCTTTAAAATATCAATCTTAATCGTATGGTCTTAAATTCGTGGAAAAATAGGATTGAAATTTTAAATGATTCAAAAAAGTTTAGGCCTATAAATCATTAAAAAAATTATTTGTCCATTTAAAATACATAGCTGACACAGACGGACAAACAACGAAGTCTCTTCATAAAGTTCGACTTGGTACTAAATAGTAATAACAGTTTTCATATCAATTATAAAACCTGAAACGTTGAGGGCTTAATTAAATGCAGACAGTGTCGGCAGACGGAATGTCGACATAAAGTTACAAATGACACTGTCAAGGTTGTTTAATTGACATGACGTCACACGTCGCCTGTTTGATATTAATATCTCTTACTGCGCCCTACATGTGGATATAATACAGTATAAGGGTCGATACGGTATTATTAGGTCAGTTCTACGCAAGACAAACATCACATCTGTAAAGTTTAAAATACACTACAACTGCGTTACAGTCATTAGACTAAAAGTGTTTTAAATGCAAATTATTTATTTAGTTGTTTAACATTAAGTATGCATTCCCTTGTTCTTGATGCTAATTTTAAGTATATTAGCCATTCATTTCACAAGGTGTCAACATGTGTCCTTGTTTCCTTCTAGTCCTCTGTTGAAGTTCTTTCTGGTGCCATACTTGATGATCGTTTCAATTAATTGCGCCTTCTTTGTAATTTTGGTTTTCTGTAGACTTCTATTGTGCATAAGTTTTCAACAAGGTTCATATCCGGACTTTTACAAGGCCAGGGAAGAGCACTGATTTCTTCTTTCCTTAAAAACTCGATGGTACTTTTTGATTGCACGGGACTCATTGTGCATAAACAACAATTCTCTGCTCGGATACCAATCAGAGGTAGCAGCTTAGTTTTCAAAACATTCATGCACTGATCCTGCCTCATAGTTTTTTCTCCGAGGATTATATTCTGACTTAATACTCCAAACCATGCTTACCAGTTTATTTAATGCAATCTGGGTGGAATGCCCCATTGGGCCATTACTAACTTTCATCAGATATTGACTACGTAAATACAAGTAGGTTAAAGTAGGTAAATTTAACGTTAAGTTAAATGAAGTTTTTATAACTTCGCGGAACCAGTTTTACGATATACAGTACAGGAGACCAGGTTAGGCCTAGATTTTAACTGAACATTTTATAATTTAAGCTAACATTTACGTTATTCCAATCGTCCTCAGTGAACGCAATACCTTTGGCCTACTCCATTCTCTTATTTATAGTCTACGTGTATATTTAAGTACGCATATCTTTAAAAATAAAATTATATTACGTAGGCCTACTCTATAATACATTTAAGTTAATAAGTTTTCTAGTGAATCTTAAAATAATCTAACTGAAAGTGACATTAATAACCAAATTGATGAGTTGCTTGATGTTTTCGATCGGAATGTGACAATTATGTCTTTTTGAGTAATAATTTTGTTGTGCATTTTTTGGGTTTTTAATGCAGTAGACGTTTATTCCTACACATACATCTGTACAAACAATGCAAGTCAAATATTATAATACTTGTATAAATGTAGCTAAAGTGAATGCTTTCCAGAATTTGATATTACGTAAAATCAATAACTTAATATAAAAAATACAAATACGTGATTTTTGGAAAACATAAAAAATTATCAGACTGGATCAACATTATTTTACTTAAACGCTCTGCCCTCAGTGTGTTAATATACTCTTTTAATGTGTGTTCAGTGGCTGTGAACATTGTTTATCAACTAATTTATTTTTACTCAAATACTATCAAAAACGTTAATTTATGTTAAATATACCTTCAAATAAATAATAGATCAAACATTTTTCCTAAAAACTGTATAGTCTCCATCGTCAATATGTGCGGGAACATTTCACCAACATTTCAATTTCAAATAAGTAAAACTTTCTCAGCAGTCTTTGTTTATCGAAATGTTCTTAGTTGTATAAACTATCTTGCTTTATGTTTACAACTTCTACTCACAGTTTATGTTATTGTTATGATGATATTTCCTTTTCAACAACCACTTTGTGCGAGCTCGTCTTTCAGTAAACATCGAAGGTGTTGCTTCTAGAGCTTTAAAATTTTAATCACGGGCTCAGTACTTGATGCCAAGTAATAAATAGTGGACAAGAGACACAAATAATGGATTTTATAGCCTTAAAATACCTTCTTATTGAGTTGGCTCTTGTCTGTGAATACACATTAACTACATCAGCAATTCTATTGTAATTCAAATATGCATAAAATCCTAGTTGTTCAGCTGTTTATAATGGTACAAAATAAATTGAGAGCTGTTTTATTTTGTAGTATTTTTATTGAACTATGTGGAATTAAAAAACGTGTTTTTATAGTTCAATGTAATCTGTTTAATAGAAACAAATTAGTAACAAAAAATATTAAGGTTCTTCGCATTTTTGTATATCTATAAAATGTGTTTACAATATTTCCGTACCTTTTACCATAACTGGGTTTTCACGCACATATAAATCTTAATTGGATTAAACATTAATCAAAAGTAGTGCTTTAAATATTTTTAAAAGAGAAATGCTCATTTGAGAATACGCAAAGTTTGTTTACTTAGGAATAGCCCAGTCGGTATAGGTTACAACTACCAGTAATTTGCAATACGGCTGATTTTTTTTTATAAGTACATTAAAGTATGTAGATTAACATAAAAAA
>JAGFPH010000190.1:498651-516618 GCA_018207615.1 Philaenus spumarius | reverse complement strand
GGGAAATCACTAAAAGGGGACATCTTATTCATATATGAAGCGTTGGCTCATTCTAAATTGGCCGAATTTTAATATATCGAATTGAAACTTGACATAGGAGTTAAAATATATATTTTAAACATTTATGCTGAGTATCAGCTTGTTATCTTGAAAATGGCAACTCTTTTGATGTTCAGAACTCTAGAAACATTTACAATTATAATTAAAAATTTTAATTTCTGGCCATCAAATACCTTCTGTGGACGGACAAGTAAAATAAATATCACACAAATCGGATAGTCATATGTCCTCAGAAATATCTAGACCGATTTTTTGGCCATCAAATATCTTGGTCTTTACCTACATAGAAATTGAATATCTCGTATTCTAGACTGGAAACTAAACTAATTATAAAAGCTGTCAACATTATAAAATAATGTGATCTCCACATGGCGGGTAGTGCACTAGGTTGTTTGTTTTGTGTAACACATGGCTACAAACATTGCTCCCCTGTTTAATAGTAGACCTACTGTATTTGTTTACTGCAGCTGGGTTCTGATACATGATACGATATGAAAGTTAGCTTTGGTTTTAACGTCGGCAATGTCCCCAAAACAGTAGTTCATTTTGAGGTTAATTTCTTTCGTTGTCAATTTAATTCATCGTGTTTACTACTAGGCTTTGTCTTGTTACAAACAACGCAGAAAACAATCTTAGATTTCTTTTTTTTTAGAAATACCGTAGCTTTACAATTAGTAGTAAGCATTTCTATAACTTTAAAAACACGTTAGCGACTAGATCATTCGTATAGGGGCTCAAGAGTTATTTTAAAAACTTTTCGTGTTTGTAATAGTAACAGTTTGTACAGTAATAGTTTTATATTTTAAAAGTAACTCATAGTTTATGATACCCTCAAATAAAAGCAAATACTGAAATGTAGAACTTTGGTAAAAAGAAATCCAAAATCATTCAAGCTTCCCTCCCTGCACTAACAAACTTGCATTTTTCAACCATCTTTTCAAAATTTTAGAAATGTAATTAAAGTATTAACATGAAAGACTGAAACTTAGACTATTTAAAGGGACTTGCCACGCCTATGTTACTCCATGTTAACTATATGCACATTTTTTCAAGTATCATAAGACTTAGGGCAATACATTTTTTAACATTTTTTTAATCATAGTTTTTCCTAGTGCGCTACATGACATTTTTGTAAAATTTTATTTCCAAGTATTTTTTTATCTGGTCAAAAATAATTTGTAATTTATCGGTTAAAATTTTTATAAAAATTTGTTTAGCAAAGTAAGAGAAATTTTTGAAAATCTCTAGAAGACCATGTTGTAAGAAAGCACAAAATAATTGGCATCAATATCTTTATTAGATGCTGAGAAAAGTTACATCAAAGTCGAAAAAACCTAATTTTCTGTAAACGGAGAAAAACTGAAAATATCCATGATTTCATGATTGTCCTTACAGTTTATACCATTATGACACTTATGACAGTAGATTATTGATGTATAAACAATAAAAGTAAATTTATTAGCAAGATTGTTGTTATTAGCAAGATTAGCAGTTGTTTGACTGCAACTGGCATAGTTTTAGGCCTATGCTTAGCCTAAACACAGGCCTACAAACGTGCAAAGTCTAAAACTTGTTTGCCATTTATAACAGGGTTAGTGTCCAAAGAGTTGTAGTCCTATTTGTTTTTTGCAGCTAAGCAACACATTTTCATCAAACATGAAGATAAAAAACTGATTTAGGTTACGTCCTTTGAAATAAAACAAACAAAATAAATATTGATATAGAAGAAAGCGGTAGCACATCAAAATCGTAGAAGTTAGCTCAGTAATGACCTGGGCTAGCACCAATAAACAACAGCTGATGTCAAGATGTCAAACTATTTTTTTCACAGGCACTAAACAGAAACACAGCGTAGTCAATTTGAGAAAACTTTACTTCATAAAATGTATATGTATGATAATAAATTAACTGCTTTCGAGCGTTTAGCCATTCAAAACCAACATTGTTCATGAAAACCAGGGTGTATGGGTAAAAACAATATCTTTTTCACCAACTTCTAATTGAACTAAAAAAAAAAATTAAAAATCATACGTTATTCAGCTCATTCTGAAAAATAATAATCAATAATAAAAAAAATTTGAAAAAATATTTTTTTTCCTGTGGCAAGTCCCCTTAAAACATTAACTATTATTCAAATTAAGTCAGTTATGCCCCCTTAAAAGTAAAACAATTTCAATCGCAATTGGGTCATTTAAAACTCAAAATAAAAAAATGGGATGTACAGCATTTAACTAGACGCGGAGTCATTCTTAAATTAGTTTATAGTAACAAATTTACAACTCAGTTAAACGGTATTTAATCATGAAGAATAATGCAGTATCATCAGACTTAAAATTTGTTTGAATAAATTTAACTAAGTTTTATAGCTAATTGTTATAATTATCGTTTAAAAATAAGTACACAGGTTACGGAATACAATAAAAATTACACCCTAAGTAAGTGCTTAATACCTTTTAGTTTGCCACTTAAAAATTTAGTTTTTATATTTGCATGATTGATTTTTTGTAAGACTAACTTTCAAAAATGTTTGAAAAATTTGTATAAACCTTTTTTATTGTGTTTTAAAACTTATTGCATGAGCTTTGCAAAAGTAACACATAAATACAATTTTTTTGTTGTTAATAAAATTTCACATTAATATTTTTATTTTTTTGCAAAATACGATTTCTTTAGTTTTACACATCCAGGCCAGTCCTGTTGTCTAGCTTACCTGTACATCAAACACTTTTCTACAAATTTTAATAGGACTACCACCATTTTCAGCTTAACCTAAATGTTAGATCTTACTTAATCAATTAAACTAAATTTAAACTTTTAAGTTTGAAGGAACATATCGACACTCTTCAGTAATTCACCAAGTTAGAGGTTGTATGTATACAGTTGAAGTAGACAACTTAAGTTTCGAAGCTGCATTATCCCAACGTCTCTCGTCTTTATGGTCTTAAAACCATTACTTAAATGCACTCCGCTAACTTTATTTGAAAACCAATTAGCAAATTTCGTCGAGTTTATTGGTGTAATATCGGTAACTTGATACACCAGCAGCGATAACACAATCCTGCTTAAGAAACTGCATTTATAATACTCTGCTTTATTTACAAGTATGGATAGTTTGAATTATGTTTTTTAAACCGACTTTATTGTAAATGTTATAAATAAAAAAGTTTATTTGAGTAAGAAAACTGTAATGCAATTTAGTCAAATTAAACCATCAGTGGTGTGAGGGTGGTGTTTAAATGTAGGCATGTTGCTATTAGGGTTTTATAGGTTCAAGTTGTGGGTTTGTACTTCCCATCCGCTATTATTATTAGATTTATGATCACAAAAGCAACGAAATTATCAAAGTTGTACCCATACCACAAAAGTAGTTTTACCTATTTAGTATGATCAAAGAAAAGCAGAACTCATTTATCTTCTGACTACAGTTTTGGTATTTCAAATACAACCATAAAATGGAGCACGCCGCAACGTAGTGATGTTACCGAGTCATGATGAAAACGGTCATTGTAAAACAACGTAATAGATAGAGATGCTCTAGTTGGATTTTTTACTATTATTTAATTCAGCTTACTGTTTTGGTTTGCTTTCCAAATTTAGCAGTAGCCTAAAACAGAAAACAGCACCCAAAGGACAGATTTATTTTGCAAAATGTTAATCTTGTTTAAATATTGTCAGCTATATTTTGAGAAAGCGTGACATAACATAGCCCATGTTTAGTATTTTAACCTTTGAGAATATTTTAGTAGTATTACCTTATATTTTTTCGTTCTCTTTAACATCTACAGTACTTACTTTGCCCGCTTCGTCTTCTTTGTTCTTTTCCCCAACTTTACTCATCCCATAACTGTCAAGATATTTCTCTTCTTTTTTACAAATTACAAGTTTGTTTCGGCTCTATATTTTTATCACCATTTTTGTAGTGTAAGCACTGTACAGTTTTCACCTTACCGACTATGTAATTTTTGGGATTTTTAAATATATATTCAATTTTTTTAAATTATAGTTCTATACAATTAAAAATAACCGGACATTCTTCTTTCGCTTATCACATAAATTTAACAAGGAACAATTTAAAGTAAAATAGCGTCAAAAGGCGTAGTGGCTACAATTAAGAATAAACGTACAAAACTAGAAGACACTGAAAGATAATTGAGCTGCTATGTATTAATTTTAAAAGCATATAATGCTGTTAAGGAAAAAAATAGTCAAGATACACGTAATGTTGTTTTAACTTTGTAATAAAGTATGGCGCCATCAAGTTGTGTTTCAAATATTGTTCGACGCTACAGTAAAACAAATTACAACCTCGACCTAAGTGTTGTCTATTTATATTGGAACACGTTAAGCAGAACAGATTGCCAATTTGTAGCAGACTAAATAACTGATAGGCTGCATTGCACTTGTTTTGGCGATGTAAACATGTGTGTAATACGATAAGACAACAATCAGCTGTAGATAAATAAACATTTGCTTTTTAGTTCAAGAGCATGTGTTTCGTAACACAAAAACGTTATTTTTAGATACACTATTTAAGATTTACGTTTGCTTTAAAAACTATTTAACTTATAAAAAATATCTGAAGATTTATAACAAACGAAAAAGATCCTTTTATACTGCATGTAGTTTATATTCATCAATAATTACGTTTTTATTGGAATTAGCAAACAGTTCTTTCATTTAAATGTATTAATAATATACTTTACAGATTCCAGCTCTTTATCCCACTAAAATCTGTATAAAAGATTTTATCAATACCATTTACGAGTCTCATAACACTACGTCATAGTTCTGCTAAAATTAATCATGCATGACTTTACTTCTATACTTAGATGTAATATTTTGGTAATTTATATTATTGACGACGTTCTTCCTTAATATGACCTATAAACTATAAAGACAAAATAATATCTACAAAGAAAAATATAAGTAAAGTATTATCTTATTGGTATTATTTGGATAATCATACAGTTTACTTTTCAGATATGTTGTATGAGAAATATTATTTTTAATTAATAAAATAAACCTTTTCGCTTTTAGTTGCAAATCTTGTATATCACTTTAAATTTTATAATATATATCTAACAAATTTTTGTATTGATAAAAATTATTTTAAAAACAACAAATATTATTAAAATGTATGATGTATTTTTCCCGTGAATACAATTTCAAGTACTGACAGGCATTCATTCAAATTGCTACACAAATTAATAACAAATAAAGAGGGAAGTGGAGGTTATGATTTTAGGTTAGTTCCAATTATACTCATTCAATTAATTTATTTCCGACAGACAAAGCATTTGTTATCCTATTGTTGGAGGGTAGAGAAGTAGATCCTTTATCTTATTATTCATTTCCTCGTTTTTTAAACAGTTTGCTCGACAGAAAATACGTTTATCTTGTCTACCTCCCTCGGCTCTGACCTCTTTGCTACAGTTCCATCTAGACTAATCCCTTCTGAATAGTGATGTTTGCTTCAGTGAGTTTATTGACTTGGCTCAATTAAAACGCTCGTGCATGAAGGCAGAAGAAAGAGTTTAAATAAACGCATCTGCAAATAGTTCGGTTAGAAAATATCTTTTCGTATGAATGCTTCATAACGGCCCATTGCACAAATTATCCATTGATGTCATCGTTTGTTTTCATGATAGTAGGCCTACAAAGAGTATTCATTGAAAAAATAAAATAGAGAGACATACCTAAAAAATCTAGTAAAGATAATTGAAAGGTTCACTAGATTTTCACCATTTGTATTGTTTTAAAACTAGCTTGCCGTTTTGTTTTTTTATTTCGTCCGACGCTCATCAAGTGCGAAAAGGACTTGAATTCGGCTGTTCAATGATAAATGGCACCCGCGTTTCTAACATAAAATAATCCAAGCACTTTTAAGTCAAGGAAAATGATACTGTAAAATTAATGTAAGTTTGTTATTACTCTTATGGGCGAAACACTTATGATTTTACAATTTGGAGCAGAACTTAATAATAACACCCTTCTCAAGCTAGAGTTTGCACGAAAAATGATTCAACAAATGACACAAATCTACAAACTGCTGGCTCAATCGATGTCATCTTACTAATAAATAAGAATATAAGAATTGAATAAAGTTAACATCAAAGCATAGAAGACAGTAATCCTTAAAAACCCAACGAAAGCCGCAGATTACAAACTCTGTCATTTGTTGAGAACGAAACACGGATTAATTACTTTCAGACTGAACCAGATTTACTGCAATTAAAATCATAGTCATATATCTTTCATTGCTAAACAGCTGGTGATATTCTCCAATCTAGTAATGTGAGATATATTCCACTAAATAAAATGCAGAGTACAGAGTATGAATTTGTTGTGACGTTTTATACACACACAGCTCATTAGTTATAATTTCTCACCGTTTTACAGTGTTTTTATAAATTTGTATTTCTTGAAATCGCCAAAAATAAGGTGAGCAAGTTTCAAGAGAAAGAATTGTTATGAAAACAATTTAATGTTAATTTTATAATAATAACGGTCCAAAATATATTTCTAATAATATTTGAATATTGGTGTTTCATTGTAAATACTTATTAAATGCTATTTTCAAGATTTAGTTCACAGATGTATAGCTGAATTGATTAGAGAGTTAAAATAGTTACATTTTTGTCGATTTTTTTGTTCATATCTCACTTTTGAAACGTCAAAATAAAACTTGTTAAATTGTTGTTAAATTGTTAAATTTAAATACATCATGGTTAGAAGAATTTAAAACACATGTTCAACTATACCAAACTCTATTGAGTGCGCATTTTTTTTGTTTTAATTTTGTATTTCTCAATGTATCTTCGCACTCACGTATGTATTTCTCATTTGGGTGTACTAATAGCACTTATAAGATGGTTGTAAAATCAAGACTACGCGGACAGACTTGGTAAAACTAAAAAGATTCCGTTAAAACTAATTAAGGGAGAGAGATCCTTAAATACTAGATAACATATGAATCCTCTCTTCTTTAAAAATTAAAAAAAGATGATAAAGTCGTTAAAAATAATTACAAAAAACTTTTATCATGTTGCCTTTTCTTCAAAATAATTTGGAATCTTTCCGCCTGACTATCAAAGTGTACTGTCATCGCATATCCATTATACCTTTCTTATATTTCAAATAACTTTGTTTCTTTATATACCTAACTTATTTATATATCCCGCTTAGAATGAAGGCCAAACCATTGCTACCTAAACATTTAGCTAAATCCAACTAAAACTTATGAAACCTTAGAAAAACCTTAAAAGAAATTTCAAACAACAAGAAATACAAATATAATTTGAAGATATTATGTCTAGATATGTTTACTTTGCTCTGTACCACTAACTAAGGATTCTTACATCTCTTTCTTATTTTGTGGTTTAGATTCAATTTGAAAAAAAATATGGAATTGCTCTTTTGATATAAGCATCATCTATCCAACAATACACCTGTATTTTATAAATGAGTTTTGTAGGAGTCTATCGAAAAGTATCCATATTGATTCTTCTATTTGAATTTCAACAACGTTTTCTTTTGAATTGTTGCAATTGCATATTTGTCGTAACCGATACAAACATTTTTTTGTACGTTTTGTGTACACATTTAATGCAGAAAATGCAAAGTTGTATGACATTTGCATTCTTCCAATAATAATTATTACATGCAATTAACACAGAAATTATAAAACAAAGCAAAATTATCATTGGAATATTCTTTATCTAATAAATTCAAACGCATATAAATAAGAGAAAATGTAAAATAAATGTATGAACATTTGGAACTTGTTGTATAATAATGTTTGCTAATTCATAAATGAAGTATGCATGTAATGGTTGTATTCAAGCTAAACATAGATAAAACTCATGAAAAGTGATACAATTATATTTGCTTATGTTCTAATTCGCTTATCTCTCGTACCTAGAAGGCTGCCGTGAACTCACATTAATATTGGTTCTATGATCATATTTTGCAAAATTAAAACAAACATTTAAAGGTTAATAAAAAGTATCTGGAAAAAATTGTTTAACGAACATATGATTCAGTTAAACCATAGAGCCGCTATTTCGCACCCGAATTTTAGAAAAATACGATATTTAAAAACCAGTGCCCCAAATCCCAGATTGGATGATTTTAAAATGACTTTATCGTAAAAGCATATTTTTTTTATTGAGGCACCTTTGCTGAATGAGTTTATTCTCATGAATCTAAATTGTATTAAACAATGCTAACTAGTT
Source organism: Philaenus spumarius (assembly GCA_018207615.1). NCBI lineage: Eukaryota > Metazoa > Arthropoda > Insecta > Hemiptera > Aphrophoridae > Philaenus > Philaenus spumarius. The sequence continues at coordinate 508,324 of JAGFPH010000190.1, read as the reverse complement.
CCCTTTGAAAAAAACAAACAATTCTGGTACCTTTTTAAAGTTTTAAATCACAGTACTCCAAATTTTAGAAAATTACTTCGAGAAAATGAAAAGGTCACATCAAAATGCAACTTAGGTTATAGGGCTCTCGAATTGTGTTGAGTGATATAAAAATTTTAAGTTCAGCCATATCTCTTGTTGTTTAATAAAAGTGACAAAAAGCTTAAATTTACGTTTCTTGTACTGCATGTGCGGAAAATAATTTATTATAACATTGACAATTTTACTGTTCAAAAATAAAATCTTGTAATCAGTAGCCTAGTCCTAAGTAAAAGACCTAATTTTAATATTATTGTTTTTCAATTAATTTCTCACAGAAAACTGACAAATTATATTTTCAAGCTATTATGAAATCAAGTATAGTAAAAATTAGAACTAATAGTTAATTGTATTGCTTGCTATACTTGCCACATGGGTGAAAAATAAATAATCTAAATCGGGAAGTCCACGCAAGTATATCCGCGGTAATAATTAAATAATTAAATTTAAACTATAAACCAAACTAAAAGAATGTTCCTTCACTTTTTTAATTTCATAAATTATCTCTTTCGAATTTTCATTTTATGAATTTGCAACTGTTTAGCTTACTCGAGAATGGATAATCTGTGTTATTCCAAATGTTTCAGTACTAACTAAAGTCGGTTTTCATGTTTAGTCTATTTGTATGCTCTGTTTATTTCCACCTAATGCAAATACCATTAATACTGAAATTCCTGATTCGTAGAACAGGAACTTAAGTTTTCTTCAGATATTTACAACTGTTAATGTTATTATTAAACAACTGTTCATGTTATTATTAAACAACTGTTAATGTTATTATTAAACAACTGTTAATGTTATTATTAAACAACTGTTAATGTTATTATTAGTGAATTCACATAGGAAAGATGAGCTATTGTAGTGACCTTTTTATGGTGAGACCTAAGATGTTGGAGCCAAAAAAATCCAACGACCGGAAGCACTTTTTTTTTACCAAAAGTAATTATTTTTTGAGGTTTTTCGTACTAGAAGGACTCTTTTTTAGGGTTTTATCTAAATAAATTCGCTTAGGATGTTATTCTGCACATTTTGTTTTTTAAACGACTTTATAGTTCGCTTGATTCCCCTAAATCGTTAAAACGTAAAGCACCATAAAAGTGACCCGGTTCAAATCCACGTTGGGAATTTTACCGTAGGGGCATCTTCTGTTCCGAGGCCGACGAACGAGTTTTCCACTGCGAGCGAAACGAAGCAGTGCATGCGTCGTGGTGAGGAGGCTTCGGTGCAAACAAATTCTGATTATTTATTTTGTACTAACAGGTACCCGTAGCTTCGCTAAAAAAAAAGAGAAAAAATAATAAAATGAATATATTAATTACGTTTTAAATTTGATATAAGATCTGAGTTTCCTGTCACAAAAATCCGCCACGTAGCGAGTTTTGTCCAAATCTATGAACGTTTTCATGTTTTGTAGCGCATCCGGTCCCCCCTTCCGTCCACCTTATGGTTTACTTTTTCTATGTATCGTATAAGAAATAAATGTACAAAAATTCAGCTCTCTAGCTGTAAGGAAAATTTAAAAATTAATTTTTATTGTTTTAATGGTTGTTTCAACCCTTAAATCAAAATGAAATCTATCCCTTGTTACTCAGGGATAGTGTAGCTTTTTATTAGTACCTACATCATTTTTTCAATTTATTGGTTCAGTAGTTCCAGATATCCCCCCCCCCCCCCCCATCCAATCAAATTTTAGCTCTTTATAATACTAGTATAGACATAGACAATGAGGCAGCTATTCAGCGCCTTCGTGAGTAGACTAATTTCCCAAATTGTTAATTGAGACCCTAAAACATGTACATTTTTTTTAATACGCTAAACTTACGTCAGCGGTTCAGCTGCGTGATGGAAGAAGCCAAAAATGAACAGAATATTTTTACTTATTTACGAACAGTTGATATAATTAAATATGTAGCTACCATCAATCGGAACATAAAGTTATTAATAAATTACGTGTTCATTTATCAAATCCAATCCGATTGCGTGTGAAATATAATAAATTAAATGGAGTGGAAATTAATTGCGACGTAGACACCCCTTAATGGTGTCTGGCAAACATTTACCGCAGTCAAGCAGTCCTTGTAACGGAACGGATTGGTTAGACAATTTTATTTTTCCTGCCATGTATTAATGGTTCTCTAACTGATGAAAGACAAGAACTCGCATCGGTTTTCCATCATTTTAGACCTGTATTTGACCCAAAAAAAAAAACAAATCACAGTTATTTCACAATTATGAACACAATTATGATTAAAGGGTCACCAAAGTCACTGTCTCCTGTAAACCAAAAAATATAATTTAGTAATTCAATTATGTCAACAATTGTATTGTTTATTTAATTTCACTGACCAAATTGTATGTTTTGAACAGAACTGGTGTTTATTATTATTGTATTATTTAAACTATAAGTCAGTTATGAGTATAATTTAAAAATTTAATTTAAAAATAACTCCATCTCCTTTAGTTAAAGTGGAATCATTTAATAAATGGGAAGTATGCTGTCTGAAGATGAAACTTTGACGACAAAGGAACTTATTTTTACACACAGAAAGTTAATTTCCGCTCCTGTCAATACAACTTTCAAAATATGGTTCTGTTTCGATTAATAACGTTGTTGAAAAATATAAATCTATACTCGTGTCACAGTCTATTTATTTTCTTTTGCACAAACTTGTATATCATATACGGTAATTAATTATCTTCCGTATTTTCTATTTCAGTGTTTTAAAATTAAAATGTTAATATTATAATAGTAATATGAATTAATGTGATATCAAGCTGTATGGACGCTTCTGAAAACGCGAAATAATCCAGAATGGTGTCATCGATTGTAATAGAAACAATTAATTTAATTAAACATATGCATTCTACAATCACTGATCAACAGTCCGTTGTTTAGACAGAAAAGCTAAACTTGCAATTCGTAGTGTTGTGTACACGCAAACAATTTACCACCAACCAAACCAATTTAAAACCAATATAAATAACAAAAGTAAAAATTGCTTAACCAACTGAGATATTTTAAATATAAAGAGGCATAACAACACATTTTCACGTTTATCCCTGAAATATATATTTGTCTTTTACATCTAAAAATAGCGGCTCGAAATTTATATTGTGTTCTTTATAATATTATGTTTAGTTGATTTCTTATGTATTGAAGATATTGCCAATACATTCCAAGACTGTGTAGGCCTATTAAAAGCAATGTCAGTCTACTGTTTATAATATTATCAGTGTTGATTATGCAAGACGGTTTCTTCCTTAGCATAGCAAGTAGTTCGTAGAAGATAATGTGTAAGCAACGCGGTTCAGACAACGCCAATTATGGCCTGTCAATAATCTGAATTTAGGCACTGTTTATTCTTTTGACTATTCCGGTTTGTATTTTTCAAGAGGATTCCGTTTGTATGTGGTAATATGGTTTTCTGTGTTGTTTTATATAACAGAAATGGAAGCATTTAAAAAAAAGAAATAGCCTGAAGCCTAACTTATAGTCTTTAGCCACAGTTTATTTAATTAATTAATGTATTATATTCCTATGACAGAAATACAAGCATTTAAAAAAACAGCCTGAAGTTCTAACTTATAGTTTTTAGTCACAGTATGTTTACCTGCATTCAACATGCATGGCGGTCCTCTTCTAAAAAAAGACCCGAACCTAAATTACTGAACCGATTTTGGTGAATTAACGCTAATTTTGTGTATTATTATTGCAGATAAGGCCCTTTATGAAGACATTAAAAAAATCTAGAATTCAAAGTAAAAAAAACTGGTATAGAGATTAATAACAAAATGTTTATAAATTCACAATATTTACTGCCAGCATAATTTGACACTGCCGCAGCAAGACTTGGCGGGGAGCTTATAGTAGGCTATAATATACACTGTCACATATTTTAAACTTTTTCCTATTTTTATAGATCACGCCGCTAATATGGATCCGAGAAATCTCACATTCGCCTCACCCAATGTAGTATACACTATGACGGTAGTACTTTTTAAGGTTATCTGAAGCCGATTTAACAACTTTTTTTTAATTGAAGACTTGATGGGGACATATTTTAAGACAGAGTTTGTTCTCTATTGAAATAGTATACCTTCTTCATCATGAGTAAGTAGTGTCAATGAAACGTGCGTGTGTAAATAGTGGATTAGACAGTTTACTGGCAAAGCAGAGTTTATACGTATAAAGGGCAACGCTACTGTTATAGCATTTGTTATACCTTTTTTATACCAATGTATAGACAAGCAGTATTAATATACTAAACGGTAAGATGCTACAAAAACAAAAACAAAAAAATATATCTTTATCCCGTTTTATGGTTTTTACACAAAAATCTACAATTTGTATAATAACTTTAGGATGCGAGATATCCATGCAGGACATGAAAACCATGCATGGTATCTACGAGAAATTTTAGGCATAAATATTCAGCTAAATTATAATTTTTTGGAACACAAATAATTTAACTGTTCTATATAAAGATGAGGCCTGTTGTGCAGCGTACTTTTTTATTGCCTTATACGATACATTAATTTGCCTACAAGCAAATAACAAATCCAAAACTGAATGGCCCTATTCGTTTAAAAAAAAGAAAAGATTTTTACAGCCGTGCGTAATTTTTAAAATATCGTTTCTATTGACAATATTACACATTTGCTAAGCTTATCAGAAAAATAGAACAAAGGGAACTAAATAACTTAATTCTAAATATAGTATTGTACTGCTTTTTGTTTCATCTCCGACAGAAAGTACGTTTCCCCTAAAAGCCCACACAAAGCGCTCTCCCATCATCCCGACCAGATGTATATTTAGAAACCCATGCATCGTCGCTCTTTCCTGGAAGTAATAGAGAGGAAAACAAACAAAAAACACAACCTCACCCCCGGCTATACGGAATACAGGGAATGATAATGTTTGCCAGTGAAATAAGTCCACTCAGTCGACAAAAGTTTTTACTTGTTGTAAATGTTTGGGTAATTTTCGTTGATAGAATCCGATTATGGTTATTAACTTATTTTTATCTTGCTCTAAAAAGTGTTGTTTCAGTAATTTTCATTGCTTTCGAAATGATTGTTCTTACGTAAATCCCGCAATACGAGTTCCATTTTATACTTTGAAAATTGAATACCCTAATCAATAAATATGTATGCGCTGTTGTGTTGCTTATCGTTTGAAATTTAATAATATCAAAATTATTTTTTCAGATCTTTGTGATTTATAGTTTTTGAGATATTTTAGACAAATATTCTACAACCCCTTCTACTTCCGAAAGTACTGCAGGGAAAATTTTAAAAATCCCTTTGCTGTTAGAGGTGGTCATATAATTTGTAGTAAAACTACAGCTTCATACAATTAGTTTACAGGAAAACTTTATGATTTCCCTTTATGCTGTGTGCTTTGAGAACTCTTCATAACGCTAGTCACCTCCAATATATTATTTATCTCCATCATGGTCATTGTTATTGATTATGTTGTGAGTCAGTATTGTTCAGTACTGTTATTCATGTTAAATTTTACAACATTTTCTGAAAATGTTTAGGTGGAAGGTTATAGACATTCACAATTAACAAATGAGTTATGCCGTATTTTAGAGTGCTCTTCAATGCAATAATTTGTATTGTGCGTTTTTAATTTAAGGTGAGAAAATTACCTAAACTATGATATCAAGTTGGCATTCTGGTACCTTAAATGGTGCTTTTAATACGATATATATTATTAATTTAAAGTAATTGTTAAAACTCTCAATCTGAAACGTAATTGTATAACTTGTATGAGTATACGTTATAAATTTGTTGTCGAAGCTGTTAACATTTCAAATAAAGTACTTAAGTGTGTTATTTATTTAACTAGATTAATTCCAAACACATTTTATTAAAAAGGTTATGTACACACCATGTGAAATTTTAAGCAACGAAATACAGCTGTTAATCAGTTGATAGCGCCGAGTGCTTTGACGTGACTTATGTTCCCTACAGTCGGTAGCTCTGTTTTATTACATATTGATCAAAGTCGACCCAAAGGCTTGCTTCAACTCCCACACCAAATCATAGGAGGAATTACTTGAATATTACTTGTAAACACCATTTTCCTATTCCATTTGATTTGATTGGAAATTGTAATTGTTTTAAGTATTCATTTAATAATTTTCAAATAACCAGAATCTCGTATCACGAGTGAGTTTTCGAAAGCGAAAATCAAGTCCGTATCTCATCAGACTTGGGAAATGTTAAGGAATCCTACAAAATACATTTTAACTCTCAGCATACCCTCTGAGATGAAATTTCTTAAACAATACTGTTTTAATGCAGTACGTATATGTGCACTGCGTTTATATGATACTATTAAAATCTGTCAAATGTGAGAGTATAATAATATATGAATTTTATAAAACTAAATAAAAGCTTTAATAAATCCAATAATTAATTAAAATGTGTGTAATATTTAATACAGGATATCTTTTGTAATATAACTGAGCATCGATTGTGCAACAAAATTGTAAATATTTTGATAAAAACCCAAAGTCTCGTGTCAGGAAAACGTTTGTCCAAATAGGACGCTCAATAGAAGTCTTATGTCATGAATACTTGTACGTTCTTAAAAAATATGTTTCCTTTCTTAATACTTTTAGTTTGATTTCTACTAAAATATTTTATTTACTGTACGACCAAGAAGCTAGTGCGTTTAGTTGGTAAAAATTGCCCTTTCAATGCGGGATATATAAGATAACTTGCTGCGATTGTACTAAACATTACATCGGTCAAACAGGAAGATATTATAACACTAGATTTAAGGAACATATACCAAAAAGAAACCTCAACCCGGTTAGATCTAAATTTGCAGAGTGCCTTTTAGAAACAGGCCATAATTGTTCTAACATACTGTACATAACAACATGCAAATATTACAAAGATGTTCCAAAGGGCCGTTCATGAACGTCTTAGAGGAATTCCAAATATATAAACAGATTACTTTCGACCCATCTACACTATTAAATGAAAAAGTCCACTTCCAGTCAATCACCATATTCGACAGCATCCTTAGATTAAAACCCCTTCAGGCAGAAGACACGTACCCTGTGTCACAAGGTCATTCAGTAGTGACCAGATAATGAACGAGTGAACACGTGAGTGAGTCACATTAAGCTATTTTTAAGAATTAGTAATGTAACTATCCAGTACATTTTATTGGATTTGAGGTTAAGTACTTTGCGTTTTGAATCTATATATGTATTCTAATTCAAGCGACGATCAAGAGGCATTCTCAGGTTCTTGGCATTTCCAACTTAATGAATCCCTTCGCAATTTAATCGAACCTGAGGATAAGTTTTTTCGTTACATAACTGCTCTTTGATTCGTTAATTTTAATCCAACTTTCGTTGGCCTCTAACTTTTAAGCCAACTTTGAAGATGGTTTCTGGAAACTTGATCATTGTATGATACTACAGCGGGACCGTTATGAACTACCAATATGGCCGAATAATCTGTGACGTAGCTATCGTAGATTCAAAGTTTTTTAGAACATCAGCATTTACATCAGATACAATATAGGGCCAATGAAACCTACGCACCAGTCTTCATTATATAAGTTTAGTAAAGTTCTCGCGTAATTTCACTTGAAATTTAATGATCTGAGCAAAGCTCATTGCAGGATAAAACCGGAACCTCTACCTTAAGAAGCTCGAATGATGACCATCAACCAAAAATTCTTTCAATTACTCTTACTTGTCCTTACAATAAGTTCCTTTACACACTTCTCTAATAATTTTTCATGCCTAACCTAACTTTGAGTGCTAAACGAGATCCTCTGTGGTAACCGATCTTCCGAAAGTGGGTTTTGGCACAGACGAAATTAATACTTTCACGTCTATATTTTTGGTCTTCGGAGATCGACCACGTCACTGGTATCTGATAACGTTTCAGATGACAAAAAACGTTTCAGACAAGTGACTAGATATTTGTTTAGCCTCGATAATGGACAGCTGTATGTAATGTTCTAAACGTCAGCTATATTCATCTTACAAACCAGTGACTGGGCGAACTCCGAAGACCAAGGAAATGTAGCCTAAATAATGCTATTGACTGTAAAATTCTATCTTTATGAATACTTTTATAATTAGTTTTGCTACTAATTGTTCCAGAAATTAAAATCAAAATATGCTTGTATCATTTAAGTAAATATCCCCAGTAAGATTTCCATTTATCTGAGAGAGTTGTTAATTAAATAAGAGCTAAGTTTGTTGCGCATAATGGGAACTTATGCTGAATTACAGTCTTTTCTCTTAGCATTTAAATCCTTTAATTCATTATAAATTTTACGAGATAGTGGAAGAAGTAATTTGTCTAATCGTTTGCAATATTGTACCGATATATTTATAACTTATTCACCAACAACAATGTAGGCCTATACAGGTTTATACTAAAGTTCCGCTACGTTGCAATATCTCAATTATTATCTTAGCTTCTAATTCTAATGTATTGTTTGAAGGTAGATGAAACACTTATAAGAAGAAAGCTTTTGATATAGAGCATCTACATAGTGTGACACAACTCAGGTCTTTTACAGTTTGTTTCGACAAAAATATAAAACTTATTATCCTCTTTTTCAAATGTAAGAATATTGTTACCCTCCCACAGCTAAAAAGTCCTTGTGAAGAAAAATAAAATTTAGTTGGATCATGAGGTAATAAATGTAAACGGCTTTCTAAAGAGTTGTCATATAAATGTTTTTTCTCATCTTACGGTCGATTAATAATTAAATAAGCTTGAGAAATGTCCTCATAACTTAGTATTTAAGTAAAACAAAAAGATTCTTGATTCACAAAAACAAAACAACTTTTGGAGTTACTTAGGAAATCAACTGCTTACATTTAAAACAAAGGGAGCTATTTGTTTTTTTTTTTTATTAGGAAACACCATAGGGTTAGAATCTGCAAAGAACTTGAGTTTTAGCACACTCTGCCGATAGCCCCAATCAAAACTTTTCTAATAATTTTTCTTTCAACTTTCAAATAAAATCTGGGATTGCAATTTATGCTGCACTTTTTCCAACATGTTTTCTATAAAATGTATTTTAATAATTAAATCGCTTTTTGCCCTTAGGATTATTAAAATACTCAGTCAAAATAAATTCTTAAACAAAATAAATTTATTTTGCAATTTATAATAAGTTATCATTCATAACAAGTTTTATAAACGAAATACGAATAAAACAATTGATTTAATCATCTAAATTAAAATCATGTCCCTTGATGGTAAACAAAACAAACCGAGTCTAATGTATCCTATATTAAATTAAAGACAAGATCAAAATACATTCTGTGTAACATAAACGAAAACAGTATATCGCAAAACAATAAAGCATTTATTACGTACATTAATAATGGAAAATTATTATTATTTGTGTATAAATTACCCATCTGTCTGTGTAAGATTTGTTCACGTAGATTTAGTAATTTCTGAAATTAACTCGAACTCCGCACAAACAAACAAACTTTACCTCTTCATAATGTATAAATAGTAAACGAATTTGAGAATAAATTAACTCGTTTGTTTTATTTTGTTACTCAGCAGAAACTCAACCAATGCTTATTAT
>JAGFPH010000190.1:485479-498641 GCA_018207615.1 Philaenus spumarius | reverse complement strand
TATTTTGTTACTCAGCAGAAACTCAACCAATGCTTATTATACATTTGGTTTATTGCCGCAGAGATTTTACGTGACTTCTCGGGGTTTTCACGTAAAGCTTGTAATGTAAGCCTTTCCCTCGTGCAGGTAAAATATCAAACTTCTTATATTCTTCCCTCGTTGCGCGGAAATGTGTTTTGAGAAAATCACATAAAACTTTGGTGTGTTATTTAGGATTTGCAATAAGTTACGACCCAAAAACACTCTTCTTTGAGTTTCACTTATGTCAACCAATACATATTAGGCTATTATTATTATTTTATTTTCTTAACAAAACAAATCCTTTATTCACACCACCTACGAACACTGTTTTTGTGTGTAAAGCTAGAAAGTATGTTTAAAATGTGTGCTTTATAAGTTGCATATGAGGAATCCTGTTAAAATATTAATTTTATTTTATGTATAAGTTAACCATTATCTTTTTTACAGACTATTAGGACTACATATTTTATTTTTTTATAATCGAAAAGTTTCAAATACAATTGCATTTTGGATGCTGATTAATTTATTAATTGTTAAAGATAAAAGAAACTTCAAGTAACAAAAAAGTATTTTGTATAAAGCAGTTTAAAATTATGTGAAAATTTATTTTTTAACATTTTGTTAAATATATGGTTGAGTATATGGTTGAGCGTTTAAAAGCTGTTTTAATACTCAAAACTAATACATTGAAAAAGCAGAGCATTCAGTATTAGAGTTGTGTACTAAATCTGGAAACATGTTGCTCTTATAAATAAATAGGCCTAGAAGGTTTTTTATTTTTTTTATTTTTTTATTGGGCAGATTAAGATGTATAATATACATATATTTATAATTATGTACATATATGTAGGAGGTTAATTCTTCAAAATCATCTCATTTCTAAATAAAAAATGGAACTTAAAGAATGTCACAGTTTTTCGATTCTAACACAAAACTAGTCAATTACGATTAGTATACTTATTTTTAGTCAATTAATAAATAAATACGCTTAAAATATAAAATGAAACATATTTAAAATCAAATACCAAAGGTTCTTACAACTAAAAACTGTATTTGTTTTTTTATTTTATTTTATATACAAATAAAGTTCCATATAGTTTGTATAGATGTAAAATTGGTAAAAATATTTCTAGATCAGTTATGGGTTTGGCGTTTTATATTATAATATTAAAATTGAGCTATAGAACTCTTATCAAGCTGGTCTTATCGATTTCAACTCACTCTTGACCTCTTATTCTTTAGCAAAAATCACATTGGCTAAACTATTTCTCTTGCAATAATTATTCACGGCTGTAATAATTCCGTATTATGACGTAATTTTAACGTAACATTAACTTAAGCTTGTCAATAGCTTTATCCTGGTCACTACCCCCCCCCCCTCCCCATCAATGAAGTATAAAAAAGTTACCTCTCAGGATAAACAAGTGAAAAGGGGAAACTAATGTAAATATCAAAGACAGAAACCTTCTTGACATGTATGTTTGCAAATGTAGGACTTTATACTAGTATATTTCTTAAAGAAATACAAGAACAGGGGCCAAACCCAACTTCTGCTCCATTTCCCACGAAAACCCCTTACGTCCTTAGAGAAATAAGGCACAATCTCCTTAAGCCGGTCTGAGCTACTTTGACAGTTTACAAATTTGTTGGATTTTGATCCCTTCTGCCTTTCAGAAGAATGTTTGTAGAAAATATGCCAATACTTTTGAGTTCCTTAGTGAAATATTATTGTGTTTGTTAAAATGATATTGATTTTTAATTAAATTATTCGATTTGAGTTAATATATTTTTGTTTTAGAAAAGCTGCTGAACTGTGTAGTATAAAAAGTGATTAATACAGAAATGGACAGACATTGGTCATCATATATTTTTTAAACTAAAACCCTTGAAAATGCCTCGTTTGGTTCCGACCTGTTTGAATTTCCTTCAAATTTCAATATTACAAAAACGAAATACAGATTTAATTCTTATTAAAAACAACAACCTAAAACTTGGTAGTCCAATATATATATACAATTTGCCGATATGTGACGTACAAAAGTAAAATAATTACTCTTAACATATAATTCAATTTAACTACTCAACTCATCAACACAGCTACAAATAAAACAAAACCACTGATAAAATGTACAACTGAAGCTTATATACTATTTTATTTCTGAAACAAATTTGTTCAAAATGAGAGAATGTAAAATACGCAAGGTGTTTGGTATTTTACCTTTGCGAGATACCTTTACACAACATCCTTAGTGTCACAAGACCATATAACTTAACAGTAACGTAATAATATTGTTAGTGTAAGAAAACTGTTCGAGTAATATTTTCCATCTTTAGTAGCTACATCTGTTCAAAATTTTTGAAAACGAATAGGACTCAAAACCACTGCAACGATTTCAAAAAAGTTGTCAATTACAATAATTAGCGTTCAAATGTTTTAAGATTTTCTAAAATCTAGCTTAACTTAGGCCTACACCGTGCTTAAAAATATCACTAAAACTAGCTAACTACTGAACAAATTTTGATCAAACTTAATCTGAGTTCTACCTACATAACGCAACTAATATAAGGGCCTATCAGCAGAAAATGTCAAGAGTTGTAAACTGGCATAGAGAGGGGCTATGCGCTTTCAACTCGGATAGAATGCACTTATTCTTCGAAATACTTAATTTTGATTTTCGAAGTTAAAACAAACGTGAGAACAAAATCAATTTCCAGTTTATATGGGCCGAAGCTGTGCGTCAGGACAAACATGATTAAGCAGGATCTAGTTGTAGATAGGTCAATTAAGGATGTAGCGTATTGGAAGGTGGGAGCGCAACAAGCTGGGGGTAGCTTTTATTGATCATGTTAGCAGACTGGATGCAATAAACACGGATCTTTACCGAGCGCAATTTCAACTTTAGTACAAATAGGTTTTGTTACTTGGGTTACTGTTAGTTCCCACGAAAACAATAATAATTAAGAGTTTGGAATGTCTAGTGACAATAAGACATGTCTGTTAGAAATTTATTTAATTTACAAAAATGTTATACTACTCTAATTAATAAATTTTTAATTATTATACTTGAAACACAATGCAGTAATATTTTTATACAAAAAAAGACTTAAACTATAGTGAGATTTAATAATTTTCCGTGCAAAAAAGGCACAATGAACAGAAACTATTTCACGTGAATGATTGTGATTTTTCTGTTAAAAAATGTAACATAAATTATGGGTTTGTCTACCTCCAATCATATTTGAGAGATCGAATTATTCATTACTCCGATAAACAGCTTTAGTCATTAGTTTTAATTAATTTATCTTGTTAAATATTGATAAATATACCCTATATTGGTAAATGTATTATATTTGCTTGGCAGTTGCAAATTACAGAGCAGAAAATTCATTAGAGAAATATTTTTAAAAGCAGTCATTCACCCCGTTGGAACTCAATATAGTAGGCATCGAGGAACATTAGTCAACTGCGAAATCTATTCATTTCTCTGTTGAATGAAAACGGCTTTATTTTTATTTAGTAAATAACAAAATAACGTTTTTATAGTCATTCACATTGTCAAGCGAATCACTTACATTTCTTACAAATATTTTTTGTAGAGAGGAAAGGTAATGTATGGGAGTTCGTGGTTTTATTTTATTTTTAAGGAAGAAGAAAGTTTCATTATTTATTTGCCATATGATAAGCGTTTCAAAAAAAACATTTTTATTATTATTTTTTATTACTCAAGATTACTAATGAACTGGAATTGTATTTTTTTGTACGTCTTTACTTTATGCCAGTTATACTAATGAAGGTGCAAGTGCCATAGTCTAGTGCAAATAAATTGAACGCCAATATCTAGGCAGGGGCCTACCAACTGTATTGTAATAGACTGGACGAGTGCCTTTAACCACTATGCCGCTCTGTTCTCCGGGTTATAATAATTTGTCCGGCTGTTATAATACACTTTTAACAAAATAAATTGAGAAAAGTAGTGTAGTTACTTTCACTAGGGGAGACAACTGCGAGCTTTGCACGCCAACCCACGTGCTAGATTGAAATAATTTAGGGTAGTTTATATTTTTTAAACAAACATTCAGGCTTTTCCTCTTAATAGTAAACAGAGAACCGATTAGGACCGGGCCATATTCGGATAGTCTTAAAAGGGGCAAAAAAGGTGAAACAATCGGTAAAATATCAAAAAACACTTTTACTTTGACATGTCGTTACGTCATTGAACACAAAACAGTAGTATCACAATACAGCCCATGTCATATGAATTAAACTCAGAACAACCAGGAGTTTGTAGAATAATGTCCTGCATTTCATTCAATTAGATGTCGTCTTCATTTTCGGTTTCTTGATCATTTTTGCTTTTTCTTTGGCTGTTTTCTCCTTATCTTCTTCTTTTTCTTTTTGGAACATCCTCTGTCGTTGAAATTTCACAAACTTAGTTCCAGGCTCTCTTACAACTTTCACAGAGTTCCATGAGTGACCAATCATATCGCATCAATCTTTTAATTAATTGCTTTATGGTAGGTTAATCCTCTGCATCTGTCGACAAGAGCTTTCTCAATTGTTATCTTCGGTAGAACCGTTTCATGGACCCTGATCCATCAGCTCTATCAAACTTATCACATTGGGTGGCAAAAAGATAACTTTTAAATAGACATCGGCCTTTTCAAGAAGATCTATTGAGGGATAGGTATTGGCGTTATCAACAATGACCATGACATTTCCTTTTTCCCAAAGCTTTCTGACGTTTTTAACCGCTGAAAAACCCACTCCACCAAACCACTCTGTAAAATTGCAGCTGTCATCCAAGATGTGTTTAGTCATTGTCAGTTTTTTAAAGTCTAGGCTTTATTGACTTATTCACCAGAAGTAAAAAGGTTACGATGCTGCCTGTTGCATTAGCACAGGTAAGAACTGTTACCACAAACTAGTTAACTGTGATACCAAGAGAAAACCTAACCTTAAAGTTGCAAAGCCAACCATAACTCGCTTTGAACTCGGACAAACCATAGGCCCATGTTTTATTTCAGCTAACATTTTAGCTTTCTCACAAATTATGGGGCCAGATAAATAATTTCCAACTCTGTTGTAAAAACCATTTAAAAACTGCATCGTCTAGCTCCTTACTTTCAGAAATGATCATTCATTTTCTACTTGCACTGCTGTCACCACGCTCCAATACAGAAACCAAATTTAAACGTTTATGAAATAATGGTAGTTTCTACAACCCAAGTGTCTCTTACCAACACGTTAGCACAATACGTTTTTGTTTTTAAAGACATGTTTCACTTCAAACAGTCACAAGAGAACAGGAAATAGTTATACTGTAATAATTGTAAAATTACCACTCGCTGTGCAGCAAACAGCAAAAGCAGGCAACAGGCACCAAATTTCTGGACCTGCGTGTTGTTTTTTTAATTAATTAGTTTTCATTAACCAAGTATATTTTAGTATTTTTTTGTATTGCGTTTGTAAATCTTTTCGTTAATTTATAAAAGTTGTGAAAATCCAATTTAAAAGTGAAAGAAAACAATAACTGAAAAAGAAGAGCATCTCGTAGTATTTTGTTGTAATTGTTTATTTTCAAATAATAATTAACTACTAATAATAATCTATTGAATAGATGCATAAATCTAATAATATTAGATTTTTTAATAAACGGGTTGAAAATATTGTATGATTTGATTTGGTTAATTATTTATTTAACTGTTGTTCATTTAGCAAATATTTACAAACATTTAACCGTTATACTCAAAACGAGAGAACAGTTTTATTTACAAGGTTTATTAACAATCGGGGTGGGCAGTGGCGCTCGAACTAGGTAACACTGGATGCTCAGTGTTGCCAGATCGTGCCTCAAAGCAAGCGATTCTCGACCGCTCCTCGCTTTGCCAGTCCCATATCTGGCAACAGCGCAAAAAATCTCACCCTTATTCCGTGCTCCCGACTGTAGATAGACTATGGGACACGATCGGTGAAGCCGACCCGTTAGCGGGATTCCACACCAAAATGGTGGCGCCGAGCATGACTCACCCTAGTACCGAACGTTTTTGGCGATTTATCTTTCCAATGCTGTCGTATCTTAAATAGTTTGATTTAAAAAATATTTCTAAAAGATTGATTTAGAAAACTGAGTAAAATTATAGAACCTATTTTTCACAGGAAATGAAAGATGGTCTAGCATACACCCGATTCCACGTTCACCGTGCAGTACAGAGCGCCCATAAGCCATGCTATCCTTACGACAGTCTCAGCGATAATAGCCAACTAAAAAACATCAACTCCCATGCTACGCTCGGTCAGTTGACGCAACCCGCATGACAATAAACGTGATGTTCGCTGTAATGGTAGTAGCATGTCTATTCTCCCGTAAGACCTGTACTACACGGTGAACGTGGAACCGAGTGTATAGTCTAATACTGATATTCTGACAATACATTCATTTTTGTAGGCTTTGTTCCACAGATACAGACCCAAAAATATACAAACTGCCCGTACAAAAAACGGATGTATGGCAACCCTACTACTACAATTTCACTTGGTCATTTCCTTTTTTGGAACAAAGATCCTTAACGCGGGTTACGGTAGGAGTTAACAAATAGAAAATGTAATGCGTAACGAAAAAAGTGTTATTAATTGGTTGCTATGGCAATGACAAATATAAAATACGAGTAACGAAAAAGCGTTATCAAATTGGTTACTATGGCAATGAATGTAAATACATTCAAAAACATAATCGTGTTTTATTTCATCAATTTAAATTAAAACGATCGGTTCCTTCCGGCGTAGTTCAGATATTATCGTCAACGCTGAAATTTTAGGTTAGGCCCAGAAAGTAATTTTAAGTGTAGGCCTAACCTAAAATTATTGTATGAATGTTGCCGTTAAGACAGGTAAAATAAATTAAACATAGGCTCAATCATTTTAGGTTAGGCCTAGACGGATGAACCAACATTTTATGTTTATTGAATGTATTTACAATGAATGGACATTGAACTGTGTTTACCATCTTAGCTTTGATGTTTTTATTGATTCTACACCTTTATTATAATAACATTAAACGTATGGAAACAGTAAATATTTTTAAATAGGGAAACGGCAATTAATTGAAAGATTAAAATTATGTGTGTATGTTGCCGTTAAGGCTGGTAAAAGAATTGAAGAAAAGGCGTGATAAACTTTGTTCCTGACCGGGGGTCCCACACCCCGCACACATTTACTTTTTTTATACGAGAATTTCAGTATTTAATTATTTGAGAATTTTATTTACAGTTTCATCTAATGTGGTTTTATTTTCAGGTTTCCGAAAATTTAACTAAAGTTATATCATTTTTAGGACAGTACAAACTATGTTGCTAAGTTTGTTTTTACATTTTTGTTATTTTACTAACAATGTTATTTTTCCCATTAAGTATTTGAATTTGCAATGAGTCTTTTTTTATTATTCGTAGTTGACCCGAGTTTTCTGAGGCTTATTAAGGTTTTAGACTATTATAATAACTGCTGTCAACGTGTCAAATATAAAAAACACTATACAAAATGAAGTATACACAATGTTAATTACGTCTTATATGTTTTGAAAGTATTCAAATTATGAACAGTTAATAGGTAGACTACTCTGAGCAGAAATAGTGTTGTAATTAGGTATTTAATAATTAAGTAATAGTAATAATCGTTTTGGTTACAATGATAGGAAGCGTCCTGAGGAGCAGTGGGCACCGCACAGATAAAAATGTAGTGCCGTCCTGACGCAACGAGTGGCGCTGCCGTGCTTAATTTACTCTTGTTTTCAACCTGCCTTTCTGACCAGAGTACGCTTCGTAAAAATGTTGTATGACAAAATAAGCTAAATTTAAGTTCTTATTTACAAATTTGTCGCTTACAAAACTTCTCTACCCGAAAAATAAAAAAAATCTTACAGACAAACTTTTTCATATCACGATTTAATACCCACATAGGCCTACAAGTTTTAACTTTAACTCGTAACATAAATTAGTAATACAATTATTTTACAACTTTAAATTGTAGCCCTACCATTACTGTCCAACACTAATGTTTTGTCTGCATGCGAAATTTCGAAATTTTAACTTCAACTTTAGTAAGTCAAACGACAGTGTATTGAAAAGCGCGCATTAGAATTTTCTCCGTGTAAATGGTACATTTAAAGCTTCTATATCCAACCAAGATGGCGGAGTTGGCTTCAACTGCTGTAATTCTTATTTATTAGTGCCCATGGCCCATCTAGGTTTTATACTATGTAATCATTGAAATAGACATACAGTACCACTATCACTAAAACGTAGGCCAACGCGTAGACTTTGTGTTACAATCAGCAATAACACAATCACATAGATTGTAAACCAAACTTAACCAATAATGCCAACTGTGAAAAATAATCAAGCTGATTAATGTTTAGTTTGTTCTTAATCAATAACTGCCATTATGTGAAAGAATGCATGACACATTTTGTCTGTGTGATTTATAGTTCATTAGTAGTTTCACTGATAAAAATATAATATACGATAATATCCCACTGTCATAGAAAGAGGTGTTAACACATAAAATCTGTAAATTAACAAGACAACACTGTATGCTCATTAACCGTTATTTACATGTAAGAAATCAAAATTATTTTATTACCGTTCATCCTTTTTGTAGTTTTCAATTATTACAGCATTTTTTTTTTAAATTGAAACAATTTTACACATACAATATAACTTTTAAAGAGGCACGACAGAAGAATCTACTGGAGAAAAGTCGGAAGCTCTCTTTCGACCGAGGCGGAAAGCCCTTAGATGACAATGAAATGAAATAAATAAATAAAATGATTTCACGTTGAACAACAATACATACATATGTACGAATTTATGCCCACAAAATATGCTTTTTGTAGTTCAAATATTCAAGTTTGAGTATACCCTGAAATATTGGGCTCTGGACCTAGAGCTAAGGTCCTATAGGCTAAGGTCTAGGACTAGGACACACAGTATTATGTACTCACGGCTCCACATTGAAACCACACTTACTTGTTCGTAGCTCGTACGTCAGTACGACGTCCGTGCCCAATCAACTCATATCATAATATACGGTGTTTAGTCTTCGTCGTTATTTTGACTATATCGAAGCCCACTAAATAATACCGTTGAAGGACGGGCTTGTGTACACCGAGACCTTGAACGCTCCAATCGCCGTAGTGCGACGTTGTCACGTTCTTCCCACGCTTCTTACTGACTGCGGCTGACTCAACGCAATTATAATTCTTTAAACTGCAATCAAGCCTCGAGCGGTAAATACCAGGAGTGTTCGAGGCCAGTAGATATGGCAATGCTGCGCGCCCATCCGCCCATCCTATTGGCCACCTCGGGACGGTATTCTTTAGTGGGCTTTGATATAGGTAACAAATTTTAAAATGTTTCTAATAGCGACTTGGAAATTATATCTCTCACGCTAGAAGCAGGAATACAATTGGAGGATATACGAAGCTAGACGGAAAATTTTTGTTCATTCTGCTTCTGGGTCGAGAACTGTTGAGGGGAAGCTTTCCATGCTATTTCGCTGGATAACCTTTAAAAATAAACTTACTTATTTAAAAAAATATATATATTTTAAAACATATATTAATAGAGATTTTTCATCTTCAGTATTCTAAAAACAATTAATTAAAAATTAAAATATTTCGTTTAAAAATATTAGCAACTAAAAATACTTTTAAACAAAAATTATTTTCATAACCGATATTAATTTCTAAAACACAGTTCATAAATATAACATTGGATTTTACTTCAACAACTTAAGATAACAAGTAATTGTGTACCACTTGTAAGCCTTTTTACTTCTAACTTACATTATGTTAATATATCTTTACTTAGGCCTAACTGGCAAACATTAAAGAAGCTAAGCAAAAAATCTCTACCAATTAAGAAATCTTAGGCATTAAATTGCACCCAAACTGTAGTTTTTCACAATTTAGTTAATTTTCCAATTATTACTCAACATATTTTGATTGTAGGCCTAAATACAGTAGTCTACATCACTCATATAAATAACAGATTAGTTTTAATCAAATAAATAGGCCTGTGTTTTAGTTAAATCGTTACAAATAAATGTGCAAAGAAATTTAGGAAGGTAAATAATATGAATTTATTTGTGTCATTTATGAATTTATTTGAATATAGTAGATTCAAGTAATATATTATAGTCGATGTTAGTAAAACCTGTGAAAGGAAATGCATAAGTGTACGGGGAGAGGGGGTGAAAGGTTGTTTGGTGATTTTATAGAGACTAAGTGTGGCAATAAATCAAAAAGACAGATCAGTGAGCCAATATATCATCTTTCAAATAAAAATCGATTTTTTTTAAGCCATCAGTCTATATGCCTAATATCTAACATTTCGTGATAAATGACTACTATACTTCTAAATAATTTTACATAATAATAAGATAGTTTAAAATAAATGGTAATCTATGTAAAAAGGATCCTAATAATAATTAGATCGACCAATGTGAATCGTTGTTACAATCAATTAAAAAAATAAACATAAATAAGTCTCCTATAAGTCTCCTGGTCAAAATTAACTAGCATGCAATTCGAAACTCACATTATTAAATATTTATAAATCGATTTTGCATTCATTTACACAACTTTATAAAAGTTATTTATTAGTTCATTGTTTGTTTCCTTGAATTCACTTAAAATAATCAGACTATTTTTTTAATGGTAAATCAAGTTAACTTTGAAAATGCATTATACTTTGAAAATCATACATAATACGTATCTTTACCATATTTGTGCATTACTTTTATAAAACTTCCAAATGAAGGGACAAAATATTAAACTTCCTTAGTTTTTTAAACTAACATTAGGCTATGCTTAAGTAGGTACTAAATTGACTGACAGGATCAACAAATATTATGAAACAGAAAAAAATATTATTATTAAAAAAAAAACAGGATTAGAAAAAACTTGCTGCTTTTGGAAAAACAAAGTTTAAACAATCAGATTGACAACTAAACACTACAATATCACCCTAAACCTTTTCTGCAACTGAGATGTGTTGCCAAGTTAACAGTGACGGTTAGGAAAAGTCTTTTATCTATAATGTCAGTAACCAATACAAAATAAACCAGTACCAGATGACTTGGGAGGTTACTTTTCCCATGAATTTTCTTCGTTTGATTATGAAAAGTTAACATTATTTTAAATACAGTTAATGTTTAAGATTGTTGCATCTGTAGAAAACTAAGTCATGTACAGCCTTCCTTTCTTTCTAGAGCCTATATTTTGTCCAATGTGTTGTGATATGTGTTTAGTTTGAGAAAATATAGTTTCTTTACTTTCTTTTGAAGATATAGCGAAGCAGATATACTGATTATAATGACACAAGTTTTTTATTGACAACTCTAATATGACTTAATTCAATTTGTTTAAACCAACAAGAAAGATGGAGGATATTAATATATGTACAAGTACATTATTTGTGTTTAATTATGCCAGAAGTTTGATATGCAATGACTTAATTTAAACGGACAAATTTTTTTAAATATACTACAAGCGTAAAACATCATCATAATTTTAAGTAATTTTGTGTCATATTAGAAACATATAAAATGGTAGGGGATAACAACGATCTCATTTTACTTAAAACACTTAATCTTTTGTGCATATATCATAAGAAATAAAAATGCATTTTCACTTGTTTGAGACCTGTAGGCCCTACTTTAAATTGGATCATGAAACAGAAACCAAGAAAAGTCTTTGTATGGCGAGACCAAGATTTGCTATTCTGAAACGAGACAAGACTGAAACTAACCCAAATTTTGTACATCACTATTTAAAGCAAGAAATATATTAATTCTTATCTGTCATATGGAAACCAATCTTCCAAATAAATGTATAATTTGAGAGCATATGTGAATGCTAATTTATTGTTAAGTTTAAAATGACAAATGTAAAGAAAGTCTTTTTTGTGGTGCAGAAGCAGTAAAAACATTATAGTTATACTTATTCTGTTTATTATTCTTATTATTTGATATGAACTACCACACATTTATATTCTTATATTTACATTCTACCCGTATAAGAGTATCTGAATAAAACATGAAAACGTGCACAATATTGTGTTTTTATTTTGTCATCGTCACCTCCTAATAATTCAGCTTAAAAGACATCCGAAACAAAATCTGTGTAACAACTAAAGCCTTGCGTAATAATAATTCTATCTTTTAAAATAATTTTAAAATTCTCTTTTGACTTTTCTTAGTTCTATTTGGTAAATTAACTCCTCTTTTAATTTTATGCTAAAAATGATTAATCAGCCACAATTAAATTTATTAAGTTGATTGTTAATAAATAGGCCTAAATATGAAAGTTTTTAGTATTTTACCTTATACTGTAAACATAAATAGACTCAACCCTTGCTCAATTTAAATATAAGCAAATGAAATGAGTAGGCCTATCAGTTAAATATTGGGCCTTACAACAAATTTTAAAAACCTACCTCAGATATCCCTGATACCTTGAGTTCCTGGTCCAAAAATCCTGCATTGTCAGTTTTGTTAAATCTATCTATTTTACATGATCAGATAACATTAATAATGTTATGAATTCCGTATTATTAATGTTAATATAATAATATTAATAATGTTATTAATCTACAACATTTTTAATAATGCCAATATTAAAAATATGGCTTTGGAGTTCTAGAACAACCTACAACCTACCAATTTAAAAAATATGAGATCTCTCTATGCTGAATAATTCAATTGGTTTGGCTGACATACACAGACAAACACTGCCTTTTATTTTTATAGATTTATTACAAAGGTTTAGATACCCTCATTTCCCCACTTAGGTGCAAGTAATTGAAATAAAAGTAGATTGAGTTTTTTTAAATATCACTTCAGAATAATAAATGGCAAATTTCAGCTCTTGCAGCTTTATTTGAAATATACAAATTTATATTTATTATGTAGGAGTAGTATAATAAATCCATACTACTAGATAAATCCATAGTATAATAAATCTATTTCACCCCTTTTAAGCAATTTAAACAAATTATATTGTTTTACTCTTTCTATTCATGGGCAGTATAATGATTTATATTAATTTATACATTGGGGATAGTGTGTTGCTACCCCCCCCCCCCC
>JAGFPH010000190.1:460417-483306 GCA_018207615.1 Philaenus spumarius | reverse complement strand
AATCTAAATGCAAGTGATTTTGGCTTTGTTGATAACACTTTAGATAAATAAGTGCCAAATTTCAACTCTCTATCTTTGTGAAAAATTAGTTAGAATGTAATATTTATTTTATCTTTTTAGTTGAGTATAGTTACCACATTTTTACCACTTAGACAAAAGTGACTGAAAAGTACCAAATGTCAGCTTCAAGGGAAGTAGAATTAATAATTATTATTACAGTTGTTGTTATCCCATTTGTATCCTTTAAATGGAAATAATCAAAATACAAGACCATTATTTTATTTATTTATCACGTAAGAAACAAATGTGTCAAATTTCAGCTTTCTATTATCACGGAAAGTAGGTAAATTAAATGTTTTATGATGTTATGGTAGTTAGCTCATCACCCCTTTAATCACCAATAATTGAAATATTTTTCATGACGTAGCTTCCTCTTGAGCTAATAAACCTCTCTGCCAAATTTGGTCTTGATCCGTCAAACGGTCTGGCCTTGCATAGCAAACAAACATGCATGCAAACAATCTCTTCAATATAATATATTCGCCTATATTTAATGCCCTATATATAATTTAAAATTAATTGTAATCAGTATAATTCTACATTCTATACATATACTGCATTTACCTTAATATCTGAATCGTTTAAAAATTTCAAAAATATATTGACTTATAATTAGACTGGTACGATAAATTCTTCTTTAATATTACTATCGAAGTTGATGTAATTAATACTTGTTCAATAGAAATATATTTTACAGATTTAGTTTAACTCTGTAAATTTTCTGTTTCAGCTCATACCGCAGGATTATCGCCTTCTTCTACTCAAGATTCCAACAGCAAAACAGCTGCTGTCGAAGAGGAAGTTAAACCTATTATTGCTGAAGAAAAATCTTTGACTGAAGAACCTGAAAGCAATGACACTTCTTACGGTGTAGAAGCTACAGCTGTGCGCACTTTAGCTGCTTCTACAGGAACTGTAGCTATACTTGGCACCACCGCTAAAACTAATGGTAAAAATGATGATGAGGAAGAAGACAAACAAGTGAAAACTATTCCAGAAGAAAACGAAAAGCAGGAAGAAAATAAAACATTTAGTTTAGAGAAAGCAGAAGTGCATAAACCAAGTGAAACCGAAAAAAACAATATTAATATAGGAAATATAAAATCAGATATTTTGGAAAATAGTACAATTAAAGATGAACAAGTAGAAGAAAATAATGTATCATTAACAACACAGTTGCCTTCAAGTGGAAATATGCCTACTATAGAGACTCAACCTGCTAATGATAAAGTTAATGCTAAAGTTGAAAAAGAAGTTTTAGATCAACTAAGTAATGAAAATAGTAGAGAAAACTCAGTGTTATCTAGAGCATCTGATAGTTCTCAAAATATATCTAGCCTAAGTAAAGCTGAAACTGTAGGAGAAAGCCCAATAACTGTAGTTGAAGTTGAAAAAAAAGTAATTGAAGGAAGCGATGTTGCAAATGGAAACAATCAAGAACCCACTAAAGATGTAGAAGAAGATAATTCAAAGTCTATTTCAAGCGAAAGATTAAAAACAAATAGTATATCAGATACAACACTTTCAGAATCTTACAATGCTGAACTAGAAAATAATAGTGTCAAACAATCACCTTCTGTTGAAAAAGTTCTTGAAAGTTTTGATAGCTCCAGTACTGTGGAATTTGTAGACGTTGGAATTAGAGAAGCCACAAGAAGTAAAAGATCAATAGATGAAGATTTAATTGATGGTAGCGTCTCCAGTACATCATTGAGATCAACCAGTGTTGATATTATCAACCAAAATAAGGAAAATGTATTAACACCGACAGAAGTCCCATCAGTAGCAACTGAAATATTATCCCCAACTCACGAAAATTCTATCAGCATGCTTAGTACCATTTCTGATCATACAAGTCCTGTGAAAGATGAATTAAGAACATCTACAACTGAAGAGGCCTCTGAAAATAATAGAAGTGAAGAGAGAACGTCAATTCAATCTGAAAATCGATTAAAAGAAACAGAAAACATTAGCAATACCCAAGAGGAGACTCCAGTTCCATCAGTGGACAGTCCTTTCAAAGAACCTACACCAGTTTCAGCAGTAGTTGTGAGTCTTATTAAACCTGTACAAATAGAAGATAATTTAAATAAAGAAAGTCGTGCCGAAAATGATATTGTAGAAGTTGAAAGATCTCAATCAATTGCCGAAAAAATAAGCCCATCAGTGCCTAAAGAAGTTAACCAACTGGAAAAAGATGTTCCTGAAAGCAATACAAATGGCTTTGATTTGGATGAAAAATTAGTTTCAGCAGCTACAACAATACAAGCTTCATTTAGAGGCTATCAAACAAGACAAAACTTAAAAACTGAAGAACCTGAAACTGATTCCTTAGTCAAAGAACTATCATCAAATAGTGAAGAAGTAAGTGATCAACTGAATTCTGCAGCAACTACTATTCAAGCCTCATTCCGAGGATATCAAGAAAGAAAGAATATTAAAACTGAAGAAACAGATGACATTCAAAATAAAAATGAAGAGTTTGAAAATGTTACAGAAATAACAACAAATCAAGAAGAGGAATCCAATAAAGATTCTATAGCTACAGAACAGAACTTGAAAGCAGAGAAGTCAGAAAAGGTATCTGATGATAAAGAATCTCAAATAAATCTAAGAGAAGTTAGTGATGAATTTAATGCTGCAGCAACAACAATACAGTCAAACTTCAGAGGATTTCAGGCAAGACAGAATTTAAAGAATACTGAGGTGGATAAAGATACTGCAGAGACAAAAGACAATACAGAGTTGTCTGTGGAATCAGAAATAAAAGATGATCTGAACAATGCAGCTACAACTATACAAGCAACGTTTAGAGGATTTAAAGCAAGACAAAACTTAAAGAATGAAGAACCTGAAAAAGATATTGATGTTGAAGAATCTGTAAAAATAGAAAATGAAGACTTGAATAAATTAAATTCAGCGGCTACAACAATTCAATCAACTTTTAGGGGTTTCCAAGCAAGGCAAAATGTTCAGAATGATAATACTGAAGCAAGTAAAAAGGAAGAGAAACCTTTAAAAGATGATGTAATCGCACAAGAACTATTAAATTCAGAGACTAGTGTAAATGTTGAAGAAAATGAAAATAATGAACAATTAGTTTCTGCAGCAACTACAATACAAGCAACATTTAGAGGATTCCAAACAAGGCAAAATTTGAAAAATCCTCAATCTGAAAATAATGAAAAGGTAGAAGAACCATTTGTCGACAACAATCAATCTAATGATGAATTAAACTCAGCAGCTACAAAAATTCAAGCTAATTTTAGAGGATTCCAAACCAGGAAAAACATTCAAAATGAAAATGCTGATAGCAAACCAGAAGTGGAAGAACCTGAAACAGTAAATACCGACCAACTAGGCTCAGCAGCTACCACAATACAAGCTGCATTTAGAGGCTTTCAGACGAGACAGGATTTAAAAAGGGATCAAACTGTAGGTGATCTAGAAATTGAGGAATCTTTAGCTACACTAGATGAAGTGATACAAGCTGAATCTGCCAATTACAACAATTCTGAAGATCAAGAAAAACCTGAAGAAAATTTAGAGAACAAAGAAGATGAATTCAGTGATAAGCTTAACAATGCAGCAAGTACAATCCAAGCAACATTTAGAGGATTTCAAACACGACAAAATCTTAAAAATTCTAATTTGAACCAAAACGAAGAAAACATTAATAATAATGAAGAATCTTTTGATAAAAAAACACCATTATCTATAACTCCTGAGATACTTGATTCCGTAAAAGAGGAAGTAAATGAAATTTGTAAACAAGCCATAGCCACAACAGAATCAATTTTAGCAGGTAAAAAAGATGTTGAAAAAGCAATTGAAAATGAAGAAAATGTAGCAGCTATAACTTTATCAATAAATGACAAGGAAGAAATTAAAGATACATTAGATAGTGTAAGTGACAAGTTGGAGGTTGTAACTGAAGAGAGCAAAGACTATTTATTGGACGAACCTGATGACAAGCTAGCATCAGCTGCTACAACTATCCAAGCATCATTCCGTGGATTTCAAGCAAGGCAGAACTTACAGAAAATGGTAGACACTGAAGAACAACCCGATGTAAGTAACTTCCTAAGCTCAAGTGGCTTGTTTAAGCACTAATGTAAAATATATGTAGCACGTTCACCATCAAATAATAGTCTTTGATCATGATTTATTTTGTATTTATTGTGTTTAATGCACTAGAAAGATTTGAGTTTAATTATTGTTTATTACTGATGTATATAATGGTTTACTTTCAAGTTGGTTAACCTTGAGTTACTTAATACATTGCACATTAAACATTTTGTATAATTAATGTAATGAGTAATAAGTTACACAAAACATTTAATATTAAAGTGTAACTCATTTATGTATTACTTGTTTCCATAAGTGTTTTTGAAAATGGAAACTTATGTTCCAAAAATGTAGCAGATAATATAATTTAATGATAATTATTCATAAACTGTCTGTAATGTTTCCATATTTATTTTATTTCACGTTGTTTAAAATTTTTCTAAAATGTTTTGACACATTTTTAAGTTAAATGTGCAAGTTAAAATTATTTTAAACACATATTTTCTTTTGCTCAAATATAAAATCCAAGCAAAATGCAAATCTCAGTTTTGCCTCTTTACTAAAATAATGTATGTAATAAGAAATGTTTATAAAGCACAACATACATTTTCTATTTTGAGATGGTAAAAATAAAATTCCCAAATCAAAGAGAAATTTTCACTGAATAAATAAATAGAAAGAATCGTGAAAGTGAATTTTCCTGGAAGATTTGCATAATATTTATTTTAGAATGCTCTCTTGTCTTTTTTAATTTGTTAAATTTTTATTGATTATTATTTGTGTATTAAATTAGAACCAATTATTGGGTTCATAAAAAATTATAATATATTATTACGAAAATGTATGCAATTGAAAAATCTGTTGTTTTTATCAATTAGTGAAATAGTACATAAAAAATGTATATTCTTTATATTTCAAGAAAACCTATATCATTGTTAATTTTATTTGATTTACTGTTTTGTGTTTTATAACTTATTGTTACTTTGTATATTATTGGTTTAATGTCCCATTTCTAAAAAAGGATATTTCAAACCTAAACAAATATATTATATTTTATGTATGATTAATTACATTTTCCATTTAAAAATATAAACATTTTATAAATTATCTATGTATAAAAATTAAAATAAATTAAATGAAACCCATTGAATTAATTGTAAACTTTGTTAATAAAGTTTAAGTTATATTTCAGTTTGTCATTTCTTTTAACAATTTCTTTTTACTAATGAATTCATTTTTTGTTTTATATAGTTATCTTTTTAAGACGTTGTATAATTTAGACATAGTTTTTGGTGCTCTAAATACACCTAAAATTATTTTATACTTTTAAGTTAATTTATTTATTGTTTTCTTTTTTTAGAAATAAAACTAGGACCTCAGGTTTTCCTCTTCTACTTGAGAACTAAACAACAAAATTAAAATAATACTTAACAATATAAACAAAAAAAGAAATATAGAACATATCCTGAAGTATAAAAATAAAAATAATAGTAAAAACAAATGAACACTCAAATCAATCACAAACCAAAAACTTGAGGCCTTCTTGACACCATCAATGCCAGTGGCGCACCAACAGGACCTGTCCCCTCCCCCCCAGAAGGTCTTTTTAATAATGTGGATTTTATTTTAAACTCTTCGATCGTTGAATATGTAGTTGATATTCAATTAAAAATTACATGTATGATTAAATTCGTGATGTGATAACGAGAAAATAATTGTTCTTTTTTAAATAAATATGATCCCATCCCTATGCAAAAATGGTTTTGAAGGTCAGGTCCATGAGATGGCGGTACACGAGTGCTGAGAGCGCCGAGTTGATAACGCTGAAAACCGGGCGTTAAACTCCCAAGTTATACGGGACGGCGAAAGCGCGACATTGGGAATGCTTCGACAATGCTGGTCCTGTGTTATACACCTCGTTTTTGAGGCATAGTCAACGTCGTGTCACTCACTTCCAAAATGGACACCATTCAATTAGGCTGTCTAGGTGTATTACAAATAATAGAAGCATATGAGGAAGGCTAGACTACATCCAGCTGCTACAAACCCAGTGCTTTCAAATCGTGTGTCAACAGGACAGTTTCACTTAATGTTTCAATTGTTTACTGCTATAATCCTTTGAATTAACGTCATATAGAGGTGGCTGCTGTTCGATAGCGTTAATAAATATTTCTGTGTCAAACATTTTGTCACTTTGAAGTACACAAAAATCAGTTTTAATAAACAATAACCACTAGAACCAGGACAAAGTTGATACTTCTGACTACTGTGGCCTCTCTGATGTCTGCGCTGTGAATGCGTGTTGACAGCACTCCGTTTAACTTGGTTTGGCGTTGATAGCGCCGCGTCGGCAACGCTTAACGCCCGGTTAACGCAGATTCGTTAACATGGCCCATGATAGTTCCATTTACTCAATTAACCGACGTTAACTTGATGTTGAAAACGCGGCGTAACATCGCTCGTATAACATGGCCCTAATAAGACAGCGAGTTGGGGTGCTGGCTAGACCGTCACTCAAGATCAGTTCGGGATGATCTAGGGGAAAGAATGTTTATATTGCACTAATGTCTGCACTCAAGCCATTCACCATTCACTTTAAAATGGTATATAATGTATAATGTTTCAGAATTTGTTATAAGTTATAGAACTTACATCCATTTAGATTTTATTGAATATATATATATATATACTCTGACCTGAACTTAGTCCCCCCCCAAAAGCCAAATCCTCGGTGCGCCACTGATCGATATTTTCATATTTTCGGGTAACGAGTTCCAAAGCCTAGAAGATGTTACAGAAAATAATTTATTGAATATGCCAGATTAACACCTAGGAAGAAGTAATAAAGTAGATCTTTGTCTTGTATCAATAGAGTTTAATCTTGTTATACTAGATCTATAAACAGACCGATATGGCAGATAGTGTGACAATCCAAAATGCAGATTAGCATAAATAAATTTTAAAAATGTGAAAATTTGTAAGCTCATTAGGTTTAAGAACTGAAATTTGTATATAATATTGGGAAATATCAATTCAATTCAAGTCAAAAATGAAATGTAAATAATAATTTTGAGCAAGCAAAAATTATGTATTTTGCATTTTGATGTAGCTCTAACTTATATGATTAATTACTGTCTCACAACAATTACAGTTTCCATCAGTTGCATTCTAATATTAAGCATATAATATTATTTTTCAAAGTGTGCATGCCAGAAAAAACTTTATTGCATGTGTTATTTACATGGTCAGTTCAACTTAAAGAATTAATTAGTCCAAGATTTTTACCTTATTATAATTGTTACCAAGTTCCTTATTGTTTGTCATTTTCTTCAGTCTCAGCACTATGCAGGAGTTTACTCAAAATTTTTCTAGTACCAGAAAGCTGCCGGAAGGGATGGAAACAGGGGTCCGGAAAATTTGTTGAAATTTTCACTTCTTAAACCCCTACTTTACGAATCTTTGGCAAGCTTAAGAGTGCAGATAATATGCTTACTTTCATAAGAAAAGTATACATGTATGTGTAACTATTTTTGAACTTGTATATAACACATAGCAAATTTTTAGAGACACATACTATTTATCAGGAATTTAAATCCTCGGTAAAAGACTATAAACCTAATCACAACCTGCTAAATTGCAGTGCGACCGGTGTTTATGTACTTACATTTAAATATTTTCCTCTTTTTGACCCTCCTATCGACCTTGTATTTGTGACGGCGTTTGTCAGTGAACAGCCATTGTTTGTATGTATTCTGTGTTGCTCTAATTTGGTATATTTATTTTTTAATTAATTAATCTTGAAATTAAATGAGTTATTCGTTAAGTATTAATCACTAAATGTGGTAAAAATTATATCATGTTAAGTCTTATTTTGATTACAATAATCTCATCAATATGTTATAAAATTTTTCATGCTGAAAAAGTTAATAATATAAAAGTTTAAGCACCGCTGGTTTTTAAACTTTTCGGCCTCCTCGAATCTGAATTATCGGTCTCTTATTTGTAGTTGTTCGCAGCGCTCGCCGAACATCAAAGACATGCCCACGAAAGCTGGCAAAAGGGTGTTAGGTGTCACAAACTGCCCCATTTCGATTCCGAGCTGAGGAACAATGTGGGAGACTCTACTGTAGTTGGCTCGCATAGTCACAACGCACTGTAGTGTGGGGATATCTTGAGGTTTTTCGATTGGCGATTGGCAGACATAAAATTCTGAACCGAGTGTTGAATGAGTGTGATTGAGGGAATGGATGGTCAGGTGCAATGTTAAAACAAAATGTAAAAAAAATAATAAAAAGCAGTACTTCCTAATTCCAGTTCAGGCAACAGTAAACCCCTGGTATATATGACTAGACTTGTAAATATGTCTGAAATAACAAATACATATGGATTTCTTATGATTTAAAGTAAGTAAATGTGATCCACATCTAAATGAACCTTTAAATAAAGTAACAGGTTTTATGCTCAAAAACTATGAAGTGAATCATTTGGTTTAAACATTGTTAAAGATGAAAACGTAATCATAAAATTTTTGACAGATCTCGTTGTATGGGCGTTTTCCAAAACCTAGAATGCTAAAAAAGGTCATAAAAAATTAACTTTGTTTTAAACAATATTAATAAATTATAATGCACTTGTATTTTATTCTTCTAATAATTATATTCAAAATTTAGCAAAATGTTCTGTAGTGAAGTAAAGGAATTCAGTCAAATGTTTTTAGTTGTAAAATAAAACTGAATTTACAATAATGAATACCAAATGGAGGAGCCAAATTTACTTCATATAGTATGCTGTGTGCCATCTATAAATGGTCAGTTTTTTACAAATACCACGACAATATTTGACAAAGTAAGTATATATCATTATGATAAACTATTTGTATTTTTTTTTTTTTTACTCAATAT
Organism: Philaenus spumarius; assembly: GCA_018207615.1. Lineage (NCBI taxonomy): Eukaryota > Metazoa > Arthropoda > Insecta > Hemiptera > Aphrophoridae > Philaenus > Philaenus spumarius. The sequence continues at coordinate 474,277 of JAGFPH010000190.1, read as the reverse complement.
TTTATTTGTATTATCTGGCACCAAATATGATATTATAATAATCTTATTTACGCCAAAAACATTTTTTAAATTTGTTCTATAGATATTTTTTAAAAGAGTCTATAAATTAGTGATCAGTCATACGGTTTTAGTTCCTTATGTCCTGGAGTGTCCGTCCTATGCCTCAACACCTGTCTTGTGGGCAATTTTTCATTCGTCCCACACAGTAAGTTTGATATCACAAAGAACCTGAACCATTTCACTTTAATTAGAGATATTTCAAACACAGACTCACAATATCAAAATTGTGAGGCAACTTGAAGTTAGAGTGAGCTGTCTTGTATCCATCAAGCAATGTAGTTGCAATACCTGAAGATGCAACAGCAGTCGAAATGTTTCCTTTAGTCCTGACAGTGGCCAGCTGCAAATTTATCAAAAAGTTTTGTATGAGCCACCAGGAATATTAAGGAAGGACAGCCTCCCAGAGTCTGAAGCAAGCTTTCTTCTGTCGTCTATTTAGTTTTTTAACTATTTGGCAACTAACTGCATTTTACAGGTAAATGGTGACATAAATCCAGTTGGCAATGACACCTCCTTGCTCCCTTTATAGTGATTGAAGGGGGTGCTGGCCAGACAAGGCTATGACTATGCCTGAAAGAAGGACCAATTACCGATTGTATACAATTCTCATAACCAACTGTGCATCACCGCGTTCTTTTTCAATTTGTCTTTTCAAATCTTCTGCCAGTCTTTCTCTGTATTTTTCCTATAGTGGTACAGAGTCTCCAATTTGACAAAATACTTACATGATGGCATACAACTCGTGGATCTTTTTAAAGAGAGTTAGAGATGGAAGCTTTTTTCCAAAATACGCCCATTTTCAGTCAGGCCCAGTGCTTAACAAGCTGCTTGAAATGTTGGATAGACTGTCCCTGCCACATTTTTAAGAGCAGACTTGCAATATGAAGTGTAAGTAGTAGCATTCTGAGTTACTAGGATGGACGAAGTACACTCTGCCCAGAAGTGGTGGGGTCTTTCTTCACTCCTGGATAGCCTGGCTCGGGCTGCTCTTGTTTTCTCCTACAGTAATTGTTGCCTTTCTAAATGTTGTATGATACACCTTCATTTTACAACAGTATTCTTGCAAAGGTATGACTTTGCACCAGTGGCGCACCGACAAGGGGGGGACGAACGGGTCCTGCCCCCCTCCCCAGAAGGTCTTTTTAATAATGTGGATTTTATTTTAAAGTAATCGATCGTTGAATATGTAGTCAACATTTAATTAAAAATTATATTTATGGTTAAATTTATGATGTGATCACAAAAAAATAATTGTTATTTTTAAATAAATATGATCCCTACCCTACGCAGACATGATTTTCTAACAGTGATGTTTATGAGTCCCGGCAGTCTGGTTCATGAGTTGACGTTGATAATGCTGAAAACCGGGCTTTAAATTCCCAAGTTATACATGATGCGAAAAGCGCGATGTTGGTAACGCGTCAACAACGCGGGTCTTGTGTTATACACCGCGTTGGCAACATCGCGTCCCTCACTTCCAAAATGAAATCCATTCAGTTAGGCTGTCTAGGTGTATTAAAAATAATAAAAAATATGAAGAATTGTGTATGAGGAAGCCAGATGGTGGGGTGCACACCCAGTGCTTTCAAATTGAGTATCAAGCTTTGGCTATACTTACACGAGGGGACCCAATCCGTCGCTGAAATCCTTAGTAGTGGCTAAATCTAACAGACGCGCACCGTTCCAACTTGTGTTATTCCACCTCACCATTAATTTAGTCTTGATTTCCTGCTACTATTGTCACATCTACCATGAATTGCAAAATCTTTATGGAAGATCAGTGGAAAGAGACTGCAGTTTCCTTCCACTGTGTATTTTGAGTTTCTTCTGTAGATGAATAAGAGAAAATAGAAAAATAAAATTCCTGGTAAATAATTTAGAGAAAAAAATGAAGTCGAAAAACTAATGATAACTAAAAAAAGTCATGTCTAATTAATTGTGTGTTCAATACACAAAATTTTGTGGTCAAATACAAGAAGTTTGAAAAAATCAACCATAGGTTCAAAGAATAAAAACCTAAAGAAAACCTATAAAAATACAAAAGGGCAATACCATGAGTAAAGCCAAAAAGGCAAAGAGAAATTTTGAAGGACAGCACAAAACCAAAATTAAAGAAAATAATTATTAAGGTATAGTGATAATTGATGAATAGGTATAGGCAGTTTAGAAAAGCAAACAGTGGTTGGTACAGAACTGGTATTTTACCTGTTCTTCCTGGTTCTCCTTTTTTCAACATTTCATAGTATAGTACAAGGCCGTAGTTAGGGGGTTAACCCCCCCCCCGAAATTCCAAAATTTATTAGTAAAAATTAATACTAGGTTTAAAAAGTGCAAATTAAATAATTATAAAATAGACAACACAACAGAGGATAAAGCAACATATTTTACATCATTGTGCACTGATATTTAGATTTACTTGATTAAACTACTACAACGAACAATACACATGGATGCAGTAGGTTTAGCTTTACTCTCTTCTGAACTTGTCCTTATCTAAAATAAGAAAACTATGAAGGTTCAACAAAAATACTTTACTCTAACAAAACACGCAATGCATTGTGTATTGAAAATACTCCCAATATGGAGTTGGCGTTCAATGCACTGTGCGTCGGCCGCTTCTCATAATGTTCAGTGTCAAGCTCACATGTGCATCCTTAGCAAATCCCCGCCCTGACCTGCCCCCCCCCCTCCCCCAAGTTTTGTCTCAAAATAATTTAAATATGTTTGTTCATACAAATTTAAGACATTAACTTCAGTTTAAATCATATTGTGCAATCGACAGACAAATTTGTAAATATAATGTAGAAATTCCCAATACCCCGCTATAGCAAACCCCCAAATTTCAGTGGTGCAACTGTATGGAAATTATTGAAAATGTCAACAAGACCATTTTAAGTGCCTCCCTTAGAATTTTAACTTGCATGCTTTTAATATTTTTTAACTTTAATTGCCTTGGAAAAGCCACAAATAGTTTAATTGTAAAATATGGCAATGGGAGGTCGGAACTCAAAGTGTTTTAATTAATTAAAAAATATATAAATAGATAATAAACGGAACTTAAAATTGTATAAATAAGTGTATTTCAGCTTTTTTCTAGATTTTCTTTACATTTTAGCTTCAATTTTCATGCGGCAATATTTACATATCTTAAGTTTTTTAAATGTTTAACCACTTAAACGGTTACATTTCTTAAATCTGTTCTTAGCGGATGTCTAGGATTTTAGAGAAAGGTGTGTGCCAAGTTTCTTTGTAATCCGTGCAGCAGATTTGCAGAAAGCGTGATGAATCGTTAGGTGGCATTTGGCTTATTACAGTATATAGATTTCAATTGCCCAACTTGACTTCTTTTGAAAATAAAAAGAACTTCTTCAGAAAATAGTTTAAGGCCAACTAACGTTACCTACCTCTGTATGTATCTGATAGTAAAACTAATTTTCCTTGTACGATTTCGCTTAAATTTGTTAGAATTATAATAGAGCAATCAATATTTCTTATTTTTCAGTGTTGAAAATTGCCATACCTAACTAAACTTAGTGAAGCTGATTTTTGGGGCCATCTATTATAAATTTATGTTATTACTAGTTATTAGACAATTTTGTTCCAAAAAATGCAAATTATAAAATTTCAAAAATAAAACGATACCTAACTGGTATACCCTAAATTATGTTTAATATATGATAGAATTAGGCATCCCTCTATTGGGGTTACTAACATTGAATCAGACTACAGAACATAGTGATGACTATAAAAATAATAAGTAAATAAAAATTCAAAATTGATAGCGTGCAAATCCATGTCTATGGTTTTTTATTTGAGTTTACACAAAGTTTTTATTGAAAATAGCTTATTTACTACCTTTTTAACAAATTAATGTTTAATGGAAATAGAACTAATATCTTCCAGCAATCAGTTGAACATGTAAGGAACATTAAAAGCAGTAAACATTCAATATCTTTGTTGATGCAGGTTTTTTACTCATTCTGCAGACACTTCAATCACTGGACTTTAAACAAAACATTTTTAAAAATAAACAAAAGCCTTAAGGGTCAAATATTAACAATTTACAAAAAGAAATGTTGGTTTGGTTTTTCATTTTGTCCTTGATAACATTCAAAAATTGCTTATGATTAGTTAAAATATATTTAATTGTACTTATTTGTGTATATGCACTCACCCCAGAAGATTATTAACTAGAGAAGTGGTTCCACTGGTGATACCCAAGAACATTCGGGGTGGTACACTCAAGTGTTTAATAATAATACAAAACAAAATTGAGTTTTCAGAGCTAGCTGTTAAAAAAACATGTATGGGAATAGACTGAGTAAGAAAAGTGACTTCAGATTAAAGATAAGCACTATTGAACCTTTTAGAATCACTAATAAGAAATAATGATTGAAGACATTATAATATTGGGAAATTGAATTTATGATAAATGGTTGGTACTCTAGTATTAAAAGATTGGGAAACATTGAATTAGAGCTTATTAGATAAAGAGTTATTTCTAAACGCTACCAAAATTGTCAATAACTAATTAAATAAGTTGTTACTAAATATTTAAAAAATACAATATGGCAAATTTTGGTCTTTTTTAACTACCTATACAACATACACTCTTATAGCTCAGGAGGTATGAATCCAATTGTCATTAAACGTATGTATGTTGTAAACCCATATTACAGAAGAACTAAGTGACAAAACTACAAATTTGTCACACATGAAAAAAGAAGTTGGTACGGCAACATATTATGTTAATTCCATTTTATTATAGTTTAAAAAAATTAACTATAACCGTATTTGTTGATTTTAAAAAGTTATTTGTTTGTCTAAGCAATGTTTTGTTAGTGTTAAAACTGTTAAAAGCATTGGTTCAAAACGTTTCCGTACAAAAACATCTTCAGCTCAGTTTGGGTGTTTTTAAAACTTTTCATCCCTCTAAATTTTAAGTGGTTAGTCGTAAAAAAAGACACAGTAAACAAAAAAGTCTTAAAATACCTTGTAAAATCCAAAATCATCATAAAATACAGGATGATCATAAGAAATTTGAAAGTCGACTGCCATATTGGAAAATGGTGGCCATTTACAAATGTTTTAACTACATATTTTTAATTTCTCAAAAAACAAGGATAGGTTAAAGTTTGCTGTCAGATTTATAGTTTACAAGATACCAATGGTGGCCCACTTAAAAAAGACAATCTGTTTGAAGACCCCTGTTACTTTGCATCCCTGGAGAAGAAATGATTTTTAAAATATAAACTACTAGAATAACAATTTTTATTTTATTATAAATACCGGTAACAAAATTATAAATAACAATTTCACTTTATTACAAAATTGACCACAGAACCAAAATAAGCCCATCATGTTTCCTTTAACCAAGATAACAGTAAAAAGTAACACTTTTATGTTTTGAGTCAATTAACATTGTTAAGTTGAAATATAACTTAACATTTTAAACATATTCATATTCATAAAAATTTGAAAATAAAATGAAAATTTTTTTATAAAAATAAAATTCTATTAAACATTGTACACGTACCCTAACAAATTTTTGAAAAAATACATGAATAAAGAAAGCAGAAATATTAAACAATTTGAGTTCCAACCTATAAAAATCATGATGAATTAAAAACTCTTGTTTATGTATTTTGATGAAATGTTTACTGCCTGTTACTGTCATGTATCAACTATACCCACTCCATCAGAGCAACAAATAAATTGCTAAAACCGTTGCAATGAAATTGAAGCAGTATCTTAAAATCAATCTCTGACATATAACATATCCTTGAAGAAGTAAGTTGCTTAAATTAAACAAAAATAAATTAATTCTATTTCTCTATTTACAGGAAAGTACAAGATTGGTTTTGTCTTGTGTGAACACCTACATATTAGTAATAATACATACAATATTTTATAATATATTTTATTTTTCTGGTTTGCAGTTGTTGTTTTACAATGAAGTATTAAATTTGTAACAAACTATTTCAAACTGACTGATTCAGAGTGAACCTACATTATTTATTTAATAGAGGTAGGTGCTGTATACTTAAAAAAATATTGTTTTCAAAGAGAAATAATAACACATCTATGACAAAATTACAACTGAAGAACTAACTCTGAGAAATACTTTCACCCCATATTTATAGAATAACAGATTTAACTTCATATTAATTTGAAACCATACAAATTTGTTATTTTGACAAAAAAATATGGTTACTGTATAACATTATTTTATAATAATTTCATAAGGGACAAGACTCTCGCAAAAGCTCGTACAAGAACAGGTTACATACAATTTTCATATTTGTATTAATATTTTGACTTTTATTTTGTTACCTTGTGTTTGCTTATCGTATTATTTACCTGTGGTAATGAAGAATGTAATAGAATATAGGCCTAAAAAATAAATACAAAAATTATTTTTATGAAAAGCCTTTGAAGTGCATGCGAGAGCAAAGTTCAATTCCTTAGCACGGTACCTCAGATTAAATTAAAATATTGCCTGTATAGCATTCTATTGCTATTTAATGGGAGATTACAAATTAGGAGAAGAATTTATAAGAATTTGTCTAGTATGTGTACAAAACTTATCTCTTTAATTCAATTTATTTAAAGTCTGAAGAAGCTGAAATTTCACACCCTAGGTACACAATTTAAAAAATGTTAAATAACATATTATATAAATAAACATAAAAGTTCTATCTTACCCAAATAAAATTTTACAATCTCATTGTATTTACATAAAAAATTTAATAATAATAATAATTAATTTTGTCTTTTGTTTGTAGGTAATAGATGATTAATGAAAACAATAGTTGCACAAAACAAAGGCCCTAGTTCTAGGACCCATTTTTCATTTGACTAATCTGAACTCACTGATGTTTTTATTTTCTGATGTTTTTTATTTTATAACCATTGTATTTGGATAAAATAGAACTCCGATCCAATGCAATATTTTGTTCCACTGGAAATTCGACTTTTTTAGCGCTATCTATTGGGGAAACGAAGGAAGCTGGTTGGAAACACCAATGCTTACAATGCTTTCTCCCTAGCGATACCTCGCGGCGCGATCATGTACTATTTTCGCGAACACCTTTTTTCCGGCACGCAACCCCCGTATGGATGCAAGATCTATTTATTATTCATGATCTATGGTATAACAGATTGTAAGCTTACAATTATTTGTGTAACACATTTGTTACACCAGTTAGTTTGGATAAATGTTAGTAATATGTGAATGATGTACAGGGTAGTATGTTTTCAATTTATTATTTTATTATTTTTTTTAGTCGATGCCAGACTATCCTCCTCCAGCACTAGATGATGAGTCATTGTTCGGTCCCTCTGTGGCAGATGAAGACCTCCCACCTCCAGACTTTGAAGCTTTAGAATCATCATATTCAGAAGATGTCCCAACAGAACCATTAGCTCCACCGCCATTAGATCACGATTCTTTAAAATTCAATGAAGAAGATGAATTTGATGAAGAGTTACAATCATTGCAAAACCCACAAGAATGTGATGAGCTGCCAGAGAACAGGTTAACTTTAGAATCTGATACATCAACTGAAATTGATTCCTCAATGTCAAGTGCGGCGACCAAAATACAAGCTGGAGTTCGTGGATTTTTAACTAGACGTCAATTTGATAATATTCAAAAGGGAACAGATTCAACATCAGTACCATCTATTGTAGATAGTGACAGGTCTGTTGGAGACTTTAGTGGATCTCATGAAGAAGACGGACCTGTCAAGAGTACAATATCTATGGAGGAAGAATCAGAAATTTGTAGACATAGAAATTCACCTGACAAAGAAGATATATTTGAAAATAATATCTTAGATATAAAGAAGAGACAAGGGAAGAGGATGTCTTTAGGTAATAGCCTACACGAAGTCCCTCCCAGGCAACGAAAACAGCGAGCTTTGTCAATGCAAGTTAGTACTTATTTAAATGTATAACTTTTCATTATTGTAAACTAACCTTAAAGTAAAATATAGAGATGAGATTTATAGTACCTACTAAAAAAAGAGGTTATAACTATTTGAAGCAACAACTTAGTAATTATCTCATTCAATTTAATTTAGATAAATTAATAACCTAATATTAACTTAATTATCGTTCCACAAACTAAATTTGATGATAAAAATATAAGTACAGTAACCTTTTATTATTTTTGTTTTATTCCAAACACAAAAATATAATTTATTGGTTTATTTTTATCCTATTTCATTTTCTCAGTTGTGACTTGTGGATAAAAAATTGGTGCAGTTTCAACTTCTGGCATTTTGGAGTGCAGCTATGTTGACCTGGGTCAGTTTGAATAATAGTGTGTAGGTTTTACCAGCTGAAATAGAAAAAGAAACATTAATTATAAATAAATTAACATAAATATAGTTACTTTCATACATTATTTATTTTCATTACTAAACTAGTTTTGAGAATTACATTTTTATCTTCAGTTCCAATTCCTGTAACAACTAGTTTACTTAAGTCACCATTTGGACAAACACTAAAAATGAGAATGAAGTTCTCAAAATTAGTTTTGTAATGAAATTAAAACTTGAAATTGACAATATTTATGTTATTGTTTAATTATTACAACTTTGGTATAATTTAATATCATCTAAATCTAACAAAACACTTATTCATGAAATAAATAAATTATCTTAAAACTAAACAACAAATACAAACTCATTTTCCATTTGTTCACTTTTATGAAAACAATGAATTGAAATACAATTAAACCCACTACTCCTGCAGTAGAAAAGAAGCATTATTAATCTCTCACCAGTGTTTTAACACTTTCAGTACTATGGCATATTAGGGTCTTCTTACAAATGACTAACAAGATGGCGGCGGGTCTTCTAATGAATGACTATCAAAGACATGTTTTGCGGGTTTAACCACGCTCAGCACTGAACTTGTTAATATGTTGTTCCTGATCAAAATAACCCAGGTACCTTCTATTCTAAATACATAGTAGGCAGTATTAGCTTTATCCAGGTCCATCTATAAAACCAGTGTATATTCTCACAACTTTTCTGAGGTATATTCTATGTTTACTGAATTGCTATACTCAATAATAAATAATAAATTCACAAATTTAATTTCTAAATACGTACACTAACACCAAACCATGCCATCTCCTAGAACTACAACACACTATACTAGACTCTGTGAATTAATTCATTGTTAAAGCTCTCTATTTTCTGAAACATTTTAACAGATATTTCAATATTAATACAGGTTTAGACGAATACAATAATATATTGGTACAAATTTAATATCAATTGTGGAATTTCTTTACTGTCACAAGAGCTGAGTTTTCCGGAAGAATAATATTTTAATTTCTATATAAATACCTTTAATTTGTATGAAATCCACTTCAAGCCCTGTCTTTGTTCTTTTTATTTTGTGGTGGCAACCTTTCGTGGGCAATATTCTTCAGGCATTGTCCAGCCATTAAAAATTATTTGAATTGATTTAATGCTCATCAAAAAATTGATTAATACATTTTATCACAATACAAACACGTAAAACATATACTCAACACCCGAGGCACATAAAATTAAATGTTACGTTATCCGCACACATGCACTCTAGTTTGCCATAGGGTCAGTAAGTGTGAGCAGGATTTTACATAAATAAAGATATTTATATAGTATAACCATTTGAGTAAGGCGAAACAAGAAAAAACAATTTTAATTTCTTTGAAAAGGAAATTAAATTTTTTTTAAATATTAGTTTATATTTCTTTTACAAGATTAATAATTTATTTATATTGCCTTAGATTCACAGAGATAATGCAACAGACGAGGAAATTTGGTCAACATTGAAGTGTGAAATGTCTAGCGCTGCTACACTGATTCAATCAAACTATCGAGGATATCGAGCAAGAAAACAACTTCAAAGAGAGGACGCAGTACAAGTGCAAACATCTGGCTCAAGTCAAACTACTCCAGCTGCAGGGAGTATAGAAGTAAAAGAAGTTGAGCCTCACCCTACAAGAAGTTCAGGGGAATACCATGATATCATTGCTCTTACACCCCCTAATATACAAAAAGGTTAGTTATTGTTTTTCCTTTCTAATATAATCAATGCAAATAATTAAATAGGGTGACTCAAAAAAGACTTTACAAATGTAATTTCACATACATCTGTTCAGACTACTTACAGAGCTAAGGTGTCATTTTTGTTAGCACATTAAGTATTTTACCTTATAGTTAGTTAGGATCAATATGACTAGCATTGGTAACTATAAAGACTTCTTATCTGAAGATGATTTCCTGCCACACCCGTAGCAGTAGCGGCGTGTCAGGTTTTACTTCGTCAACTGTAGCTATATTCTTCCTCCGAGGTCAGCTAGAGAAGCTGATGTGGGTTAATGTAAACTTTATCAATCATAATTCCATAATCAGCTCACATTGACCTATCCATTTACTTGAATAGTGGTTATTAAAGTCGTTAAACAAAATGGCCGGGTTATTGAAAAAATCCCTGACCTCGCAGAGCTAGTGGGGCAACCTCGGTGAGGTAATACAGTGGTGCATCATTTTACAGGAAATGTATGCAACTTTCTTGGTCGTCCTCATCAATGTATGGAATTAAAAATTTTCCAGGATATCTAGGTACACTACTTCATTAACGGCTCTTGAAAAATAAAGGCCTATAAACTAATCTTGCTTACGTTAAAAATACGTTAATCTTTGGCCTACAGCAAACATGTTACAAGGATTGTCATCATCATTATGGTAGGATATAGGACCAGAAAAAATCTGTACAAATTTCAATATATTTATTATGTTATACTGCTATCATTTACTTGACAATGTTAAATTAAAGTTGCGACAAAAGGCAGTTCATACAGGTCAAAACCAATGGATTGATTTGGTTTGACCTTACTACAAGATTTAGTTTTAGGCTTTTCCAATGAAAAATAAATTACAGATATATTTTCTTACTTGAGGCCTTCAAATTTAACAAGAAAAACTATTTCAATAAATTGGATATGGTTTTAAACTTGACAAGAAAGGTTTACAAAACTTTACTTGTGTTTTGTTTAAAATTAGGTTAAAAATTTATACTTGAAGAATCTTAAGGTTAGGCTACATAATTTCTACATCAAATTATAAGTTTAAGGTCAAATAATGATTGCTATCGCTTTTAAATGCTTAAAGTAATAGCATCAAAAACAAAAGCTGTGAACAATGGTTTCAGATTACCTGGTTTGTTGAAATTTACTGTGTTGACGACAACTGTAGTGAAATTAATTTATTGTGGCTTACACTGAGTAATTGACACAACACAAACTGAATAATTGAATTGACATGACTCTAAGTACTTTCCATTAAATATACATATACAGAGTCCACAACATCGAAATCACAAGTTACAAGTTTTGTGATGGAATGACAAATGGATGAACCACCGGAATTCCAGACCACAAGGCTGCAACTATCTTTTGTAAGCTACAGTAAGTAAATCAGCTATGAGTTCAAAGACGTTTACTCTAATACAAGTAACAGCTGATTACAGTGACAGTGTTAGCATGTAGTTTAACTAAACGGCATATTTGAGAGCAAACTATGAATAAGGCATTATATTATTTCAGTTTCATTTGTTACACAATAAAAATTATTTTTATTATATCTAAACTTTGAAATGCTCTGGGTGCACTGTTTTATTTCATAATGTTTAACCTCTATTCTCGGTCAGTTCAAAATTTAAGCTTCAGCATTTTTTAGTTTTTGTTTATTTAAATTAAAAATTTTGAGATTTTCCAATAAAATATTTTAATGGTGTAAATGTTTATGTTTAAAGTGAATCATTAGATGCTCGTATGGTCTAAAAACACACTTCTTATTAATACTTTCCATGCTGAGTACGGTTATAACCCTCACTTTCAGTAATACAACATAGGAGGGTCTTCTTATGAATGACTTACAAGATAGTGCCCAATTTGAACAATCGTAAGTTCGTTTGTAGTTACTATTTTTCTAAGCTACTGGATCTGGACTCATAGAAGGGTTCCTACCAACTACTCAGGTAAAACAAATTGCTCTGGTCAACAACTAAACCCCGTCTTTTCCAATGTAAAGTGAATGGGACAGGTGTAGTTAAAACCATGCCCAATCACAGGGAAGAACACGTTTGGCAGGTTTAACCGCGCTCAGCACTGAAAGTGTTTAAAAACATCCTCCCCCAACACTTGACATGTATTACATTCCCAAAACTTACACTCCTGACATCGCAACTAAGGCAAAGGCCTTACACTAGACTGTCAGGCGGCTCAGCCAGCCGCAACACCAGTGACGCTGTTCGTCATAGAATATTGATTGAGCAGCCGGTGGCGTCGCCATATATTGGCTTCTGACTGGCTGTCTTATTCCCCGAGTCGTGGCGGGGCATTATAACATACCGAGCCTATTCCTCTGGGATGCCAGGCAGCCAGTCCTGCCATCACTCAGTTTGGCCACTACGTGGTCAGTCTACTGTGCACTAGTGATAAGAGAACATGTCGGCCAACAAGTAAAGGCTTCATATATGCTCCTCCTTGTATTTTTAATGAAAGGAGAAGGTGAAGGGAAGGTGAAGGGAGAGAAAGATGCATCTACACCAGCTTTGCTATCATTGAGGGAATCTAGAGGGTTGTACTATACTGTTTTTAATGAACTGTGTTCAGATGACTGTTCAGATGAACTGTGTTCAAGATTTTGAATTACTTATGAATGTCTAAATCATCTTTCTTTGAATTATTATCGTTAATAAAGGTTTATATTACCGAAAAAGATACGAAAACAAGAAAGTGTATCATACCAGAAGAAAAACTCTATACATGTCGCCAAATGAGTCACCGATGGCGCAGTTAGTTGTGCCACCAGACGGCATAGTTTAATAAAGGCCTAAGGGCAACCTAGCCACAAAACAAATATGTAAGGCTGCTGGAAGTAGACCTGTATATAGTATTGTCAGGCAGTTAACATTTTAAAACAAATTTCGCTAAAAACCAAATTAATACTACATGAATATCATAAACAGAGGTCTCAAAGTGATATTCATTTACCATGCATTTATATAAAAGGAATTGCATTTGTAAAAATTGAAATATTTAATAAAAGTTATCTTTTGATTTGTACAACCTATCTTTAGCTATTGGCATAGTAGGAAATATCGCCTTACATTCCAGACAAAATTTTTCGTTATGATATACATTTAAACGAATGATCAGAAAGACTTCAGTTCTCGACAGCAAAAACAGTAATAATTTATTTTGAATACACCACAAAATAAATCCTATGAAATAAGAAAATCACGGAGACAGCAAAATATATCTCTAAAGAAAAGGTCGTAGTGTGGTTAATTGGGAACACATACGGTGCAAATTCAAATAAACTCATTTAAAATTAAATTAATTTTCTAAGTGTACAAGTAGGCCTATAAAGTAAAATAAAAACAAAACTTCATAATATCAAGAAAATTCAAAGTTAAGTTAAAGAAGTGGTGAGTGTCAAAAATTTAAATGTATAAATGAAAATACAAGTAAGTGGATCAATTCATTTATATTTAACAATTAATTGTAGTTGATATATTTAAGAGTACCAGATAATATCCAAGAATTAATGAAATAAATAGGTAGGCTATATATTTATGAATTTTAGAAATTTATTTATAAATAAAGTCAAGTCCTAAGTATATAAATATTAAATTTCATAAAAGTAAATCTAGGCAGGCTAAAATGTAGTATTACAACCCTTGCCATCATTTTGCAAATGTGAATGATTATGGTGTATGATTGTGTTT
>JAGFPH010000190.1:391991-443480 GCA_018207615.1 Philaenus spumarius | reverse complement strand
GTTTTGAAAATTTTTGAAAAACAACCCCCTTTATGGCCAAAAAACCCCCAAAAATCAGTTAATATTATTATTATTAGCTAAACGAGAATTTTTAGAAAGATGCGAGTTTTTGTATATGGTAGGGCTCATTAAAGGCTACAAATAAGCCAAATTTTATCAAAATCGTTAGAGCCGTTTTTTTATAAAAAAATAATAACTGATTTTTTGGGGGTTTTTTGGCCAAAAAGGGGGTTGTTTTTCAAAATTGTTCAAAACCCTTTTTCGTGCATCTATACAGGCGTACTGGACAGGTCTGGTGCAAATTTGGTTGAAATCGATCGAATAGTTTTCTCTCTAGCTTTGTCTACATACAGACATACATACATACAGACATACAGACAGACATTTTGTAAAAACCACTTTTTTGGACTCAGGGGGTCCCAAAACGGATATTTCCACAAAAATCTCAACATCGATTTTTTTTGCGATCACTATACTTTCTCTATACTATAGTATAGTGAGAAAGTAAAAGGAAAAGTTGGATGGGAACTTAGCCAGTAAACTAGGCAGAGATGGAGAAGTTCTACTCTACTCTACTACACTGGATTCCACGTTCACCGAGCAGTACAGAGCGCTCATAAGCCATGTTATCCATACGACAGTCTCAGTTATACTAGCCAACTAAAAAGCATCAACTCCCATGCAATGCTCGGTCAGTTGATGCAACCCTCATAACAATAAACGAGATGTTCCTTGTAACGGTAGTAGCATGTCTATTCTCCCGTAAGATCTGTACTGCACAGTGAACGTGGAATCGATTGTAAACTCCGACCGATGGCGATGGCTTGCGTGTTTAGGTGTTTAGGTTCGTGCTCAGGACCACTTTTAACCAACTTCTCAGCATTTTTACGGAAATTTGAAATTTACGTTTTGAAGCTCATGATCTCTACTTTCAGAATCAATTATAAAAATGTTAGTCGGGAGTAACAATTCATTTATATGCACTTTTTAAATAAAGCTACAAATTGTTTAAACAGTTATTATGTAAAATCAATATATCCGACAGGACCCATCTTGTGCATCGTTAATCTACATGCCATGTTAACTTTCATTTTACACAATTACGAAGCTTTAACTTTTAAAATGTCAAAATTATGAATTTTTCCCAAAAAATATGAATTTTCCGATTTTTTCAGTCAAAAATGTACCATTCAAGACTTACAAAGTCTCATTTTAAAGGTTTTTTTAAATTACTACAACGTTTCCATTGAAAATATAGCGTTTCATCCATTGATTTACAAAACATAAGCCATCTAATTTTTCATGGCTTTTGTTGTTTTAAAAAATAATTGTTTCCAAAGGTGGTATTTTCCTCTACAAACTATTTCTCAAGTCATAACACAATTGGTTTGCTGTTAAATGTTTTTACCAATACTGCTTTTTTTTTTTTTTTTTTTTGCTCTAATGACTGACCTACATTGATGGTTGTATAGTTGGATTAAATATGTTGATTTCACTCAATAATCGATGTCTTCGATAAAAAAAAAACACACACACACACACAGGAAGCTAGCATCCGTTATGAGATAGTTGAAGAACTATAAAAGGCCATCATACACTTCAAGCATGTTGCGCAACTCCGGGTTTGTGTGTAAACATTGGTCCATATAGGGTCTACTATGCAACTGGTTGCGCAAACATTCAAAATACCTTTCAGTTTATTTAGTGAAATTGTCGAGAGAGGATGTCAGACACGGAAGCTGCTTGTGCCGCAATTATAATTGCTAGTTTAACGGAAAATAAAACACTAAATGAAAACAGAGGATCTGGATGAAGGAATGGTTGAAGAAGAGAAATAAATCTAGCCATGACCGCTTAGTAGCAGTGCTTAAAATAAGTTCGGAAGTGGATATAAAAACTATCTACAGATGGATGCAGATACGTTTGGTGAGCTGCTAGAAATGATCCCACCTTTAATTAAAAAAAAATGTTTGTGTTAATGTTTGTGGAGTGTTTATGTATAATTTATAGTTTTTTTGACGCGCATTAAACAAATGCAAATCATTTAAAAAATGTTTAATAAACGGTTTGAAAATGCCTGAAAAAATAGGCAAAACGTATGTCACCGAATAAAGAGTGATCAAAACAGGACTGCGAGCAGTACAATGAATTAAGGTATTTATGTAAATATATCCAGTCCAGTAAGACAAAAAACAAAATAAACCATAAAAAAATAAGTTCAGTCCAGAGGGAACCAATATCGGCAGAACAGAGTCACTCTAGCGAAATACCATAAAGTGGATGAGATACATCGTCACTTCCTGTAGCACATCTCTTGTTTAATTTCGCTGAAATAAAATCACACCGAATAAATCCTGGGAGAGATGTTTACCCTTCAAATTGTTTACCCTTTACAACACTACCATACACTTCAAACCTTATTATCAAGCCTAAAGTGTTGCACAACTTTTTTTGGTCTCGACCGATTCGCTTCAAGCTGTTGCACAACAAAAACTACCGTGCCATACATTTCAAAACTAGTACCATAAAAATGCTTGCGCAAACCTAATTTTAGCACAAAATGCTTGATGTGTATGGAGGCATTTAAGAAAACATCCACAGAGCATTTGCTTCAATCACTCCAGTAATATTGAGAACAATTTTATATCACACCGCACTAGGAGATAATTAGGAATTCCCTGACATAAAAATGACGGCACTTTAAACTGTGACACTCTAGAACAAATTGTTTAAAATAATTAGTAACAATAATTATTGTTTGTGATAGGTTACAAAATAGGAGTTTGTAATAATAATCATATTGTTATCATCATCATACTATATTGCTGACTGCTGAGTTATTATTAAACCGAAGGCCTATCTACATAAGAGGTAACGTAACTTTTGGACCATACTGTACACACAAACACAAAATGTTCAACGAAATCTATTTGACTTTGGTGTTCGGCAACAATTAAAAAAAAAATCCTTCTACAATTTAATTTCATCAAATGTTTTGAACAGTTTGGAAATAGGCTGAGTTTGTTGGTACTTCAAAACATGTAGGCCTATTGATTTGTGTAAATTGACTATTTTAAAATACAACCAGGCACACGGTTGTAATATAACTTCTCAAACAAAGAGGCGCAGTTTAACCCTCAATCTTACAATTCTTGGCTCAGCTGTTCCATAAACAGTGTATTCTAGTAAACAACACTGAACTTCATTAATCTTAACTAATTGTTTACGTCAACAATAAAAAATGCGTTGCTGGTCGGATTCTATTACGTTTCAGCTGGATTCATTTAACTTTATTATCACTATTTATACGTATAGTGGAAGGTAGCCTATTTGTGCACAAGGTGAAATCATAAAAGGAAAGTTATGAACCATTTCGCAAACTTTGTTCTGCAATAATTATTATAGGAAATGATCGTGTAGCCGGTGTAGCTAGCCCTGACGTCAAACATTCACTACTGCCCCAATTAACGTCAATTTGGAGTGACGCACTAAAGACGAAATTTATCTCTGTTCAATAAATCACTTGCTTTAAACAACGCATGTTTATTGTCTATCAACTCCAGACTTTTATAAAAAACATTAATTTTAAAATCCGCGCAAAAATTCTTAAATTAATAAGTGAAAATAGCGTAATATAAAATTATTATTATTACTAAGTTGTGAGCTCCAATTCAGGAAACAATGAACAATAATTAATTGTCAATTGTCAGGAAGTCTTTTAGTATTAAAAGAAATTGTACATAATATAAAAATAGTGTATACAATTAAATTAAATAATATCGAAAATTTGTTTCCTACGATTTAAAAACAAACCGTTTAACAACCAGATGTAGGCTACCAGTATACAAGTGTCCCGTAAATAAAGTGCCAAACTTCAGGAAATTGTTATAATACAGTCAATTTGTGCTTAAAAGAGCCCCTGGCGGGAAAGTTTTGGGGTATTTTTGATTTCTTCCTTTCTATATGTTTTTTGGGGTGCTGAATCCGAATCTGAGGTTTGCCTACAAAATTTCTTAACGCATCATTGAAAAAAAATGCAAAAACATGTCAAAAATCATGAGTTTTGGTTGTTTTTTTGCTTTTAACTCGAAAACTATCAACTTTTAGTAAATAATCTTCCTATTAAAAAAGAATTTACATAAAATGTACTACAAATTTCATCCCATAAGTTATTTTCTCCGACGAACCTTTTCGGGCTCAAGCGCCAGTTGAAAATTGGCGTATTTCGGCTGTCTCTCCAATTACCCACTTTTCCACTCCAAAGCTCTAATTTATTATTAAAGGCTGTAATTTAGTGAATTCCTCATACTTTTAAGCTGAATAAAATGTGACTGGTTTCAATCATTATGCCATCTAAAGTAATAAAACAATATAATATAAACTAAAAAACAAATTTGATATACCACATTTTTAAAACAGACTAAATGTGTATAAATCCGCATGGCTAGGAGAAATTATTGTATACTTTGTAGTCAGTTTTAAAAACTTTGTATTCTAAATTATTTTTAATTCAATAATATTTTAGGCTTTTTAGTCTTCAGTTGGGAGTTATATTTAAAGTATCAAATCTCTAGCTCATTGAAAACTTAGTTTAAAATCGAATAGACAAACAAACAGACAGACAGACAAGAATGCGAGTTAAAATTGCATTGAAATCCAGACTTATGTTTAAGTTTCAAGTTTCTAGCTCATCGGGAAGTTAGTTTAAAATCGATTGCAAAAGATGTACTGAACAGACAAGAAAGCAAGTTAATAAAAACCTTTTCAAAACCACATTATATTACATTTTTTGCTTGCAAATGTAATTCCGTCTTTATCGTCTTTTGATTTTATTTATTAGCTCTCGGCCTCCCCAAATGATTTTATAACTGCCCGTTTGGTTTAAAAGCCCCTTTTCTTTCCATTAGATTCCTTCACACACGAGCCAAGGCCAAGTACTTATACAAGGAGTTTGCACCGACCGAACATTCGGACTTGAAAGATGCAAAATATGTCATCGACGAAGGGTTTTTGTTACACTGGGTCAAATGGCACCCACGCCAGACGTATTCAGAAATATGTGCTGCAACTATGTATCATATGTGAAGGGAAACTACAAATCAAATGTAGTAGTCATTTTCGATGGCTACCCTGATAAAGATTGTGAAAGCACCAAACGATTGAGAAGAGCGCAAAGAAAACAATCTGCTGCAAATCGTTTACAGAATCGATGGTGCCCTCTGTCTCGCAGGAGAGTTTCCTTGCAAACTCCAAGAACAAGAGCCGGTTGATATTTATGCTAATGGAAAAATGTTATGACCAAACAATTGATTCACAGCAAACCGTGGAGGACGCTGATATCCTAATTAATTATCACAACTGTTCTTTTGTTGGTCCCTTAAATGAATATGTGACAGTGGTGGGGCAAGATATAGACCTTTTGGTGATTTTGATTGACCTGTGTAGCCCTGATATCCATAATGTTTTCTTTTTTGAAACCGGGAAGAGGAAAAATGTCTCAAACACTTTACAATCCTCATCTTGCCACCGACAAAACAAAATCAGACCATATATTGCTCCTGCACGCAATGAGTGGTCGTGACAATTATTATTTTTTGATAAAGAATTAATGCGTTCTTCAGAACGCAGTTTAGAATACGTGGTTCTGGTAAAAAGAAATATTAGTTACTTTATCTACTTAATTGCAATGAATTCTTAAACCTAAGTAGCCTACATTTGTAAGAAAACAATAGAAAAATTTAACAAAATAAAAAAACATTTTACTAGACTGGTTACAAATAAATTAAACTAACTTATTTTAAATTTATGTTATTGTAATGTTTTCCCAACTCAACTGGGATAAACATGGTAAATAACAGATACGGCTGAACTGATTTTTTTGAATCATAGCTATACTAAGAGCACTCTCGATCAAAACAAATGTCAATAAAAAAAAACTAAATCAAAATCGGTTTATCCATTTGGGAGCTACGATGCCACCGACAGATACACACGTTACACTTATAATACATTTTGCTACTATTCGGAGTATATAAATATAATAAATAATTAATGAGCTTGACTTGTGAGAAAGTAACTTAGATAAAATAAAACCTGAACACAAAATCTTACAATAAATACGTTTAATAACCTCAAAAGGAGGGTTAAAAAGAACCCATACTATTCGGAGGGTTAAAAAGAAATGGGCCTATATGTTTACTGGTAATAATCGTAAACTACCGCATGTTAAAATCTAGGCCTAACCTAAAAATACAGCTTCTCAGTCGTTTTGACAAATCGGCTGATTTGTAAATTGAAAATTTTACTTGTAAAACTAATGTTATTATAAATCCTTTTTTATTGTGAACCAGAAATTATTTGTAATTGTAAGTTTTAAACTTGTGGGTTTTTCAAATCACCATTTTGTATTTGCATGAGATCAGCACCCCCAGTTTTGGAATTTTCAATAAAACATACTTTCATCTCTACTTGAGATAGAATCAAAGTTGTTATTTTCGCACCACCAATTTCATTATTCCAGATGATAAGTCTTTACGATAGAACAACCCGAACCTGGGCTAGGATCCGCCGCCTTCAAAGAACCTTAGCCAGGACCCTCTAAACGACAATGCCTAACATAATAATGTGATATACATATAATCATAATATGTAATATATAAAACAATATAATAATATGTAATAATTTTTCAAGATTTTTTTGTAATTTCAACTTTGTGTAACTAAATTTGTAAAATTTCGGACTTCATATAACATTTTTATATTTAATTTTAAAAAAATGATTTGTACCTTCACATATACGATTTAAATAAGGTATATGCAGAGAACAGGAAGGAATTCACAAACTGACAACGTTTAATATGTTAAATTAAAGTTTTGGAGTGGAAAATGTGAGTTTTTGGGGAGACAGGCGAAGTACGCCAATTTTTAATTAGCGCTTGAGCCCGAACGGTTCGTCGGAGAAAATTACTCATGGAATGAAATTTGTAGTAAATTTTATGTATATTCTTTTTAAATAGGAAGGTAATTCACGCAAAGTTGATAGTTTTCTATTTAAAAGCAAAAAGCCGCAAAAACTCATGATTTTTGACATGTTTTTGAATTTTTTTCAATGATTCGTCACGAAATTTTGTGGCAAACCTCAGATTCGGATTCAGTACCCCAAAAAACATATAAAATGGAAGAAACCAAAACTACCCCAAAACTTTCTTGCGAAAAACACAATTTTACTGGACTATTTATACGGATGAAAATAAAGGGAAAACCAAGAATGCCATTTTTTTCGAAAACGATTCGCTTTCCAGTTTGTTTCTTTTACAAAATAATTCATATCTAGAGAACAGTTTGACCGATTGAGTTCAAACTTGGCAGAAAGTTTAACCTAACAAAGATATAGCTCTACTTTAAGAAAAATAAACGATTATATCTAATGATGGCGGCTGTTTGAAAATGTCAAACCTGAATACCCAAACATCGTACATTTTAACAAAAAATGTCGACACCTTTTTTAGACCTTTTAATTCATTATCGGTTAATCAATAGTTAAGTTAAGTCTAATAATTGGATTGTTAAACTCAGCATCCTATATCAACACAGTAAACACAACAATATAGTGGGTGCGTATGCTGTTATTACAAAACAAATAATAATAGATAAGTCAAACTTTTTACCTAAAATATAAAGTACGTTAAATTATTGTAGGTATTCACAAATGTGCAGTTGAAGGGAGCGTTAACATTATTTATATTAACTTTTTTGACAAATGATAAATGTGGGCTTTATGAGGGTGGTAAACTGAAAATTTTATTTTTCGACTGTGACGGAGTCAGGTAATAAAATAGACTGCCTTTTTAAGGCTCAGTTTTAATGGACTGCTTAAGATGAACTATCTGTCTGTTATAGGCCTATATTAATACCAGGGTTATAATTGGTATGTGTAGACATTTACTTAATACACCTTAGGTTGCGAACTTAAATTTACCTAAAATTGGATCAAAAATGCAAACTTAGTTTAAACAGTTAACATTTTAATATATTTTTGTTTATTCTGTTCTAACTACACGAAATTGTAATTATTACAAATTTAGTAGGTCTTAAAAATGTATTTGAATTTTTAACCCGTTGCAAAGCGGGGAAAATGAGCCCGAGTGCAGACGGGAGGGGTGTCTCGCGCTCGGCTCGCGGGTCCTTTGACACAGTAAAAAAAACGCCTCCAGACCGAGCGCAATCGAGGCCGAGAAATAACGAGACACCCCGATCGCACCATGCACAATGCACACTGTCGCCCTGCCTCGCCGAGAGTGCAGTGCCGGCATAAAACATTTGGATGAAATCGAATCAGACCATTACATTATGGATCGATATAACTCTGTACTATAAAATAAAATAGCTATTACAATGTTACATATTTATGAAAGTTGCAAAGAACTATAAATCGAATATAATATCAATATCTCTACAATTTCTGTGAATATTAGTTGCAAAGTTAATTGAGAAAATTATATATTATTTAATTTAATTAAAGGACCTTCTTAGAGTAAAGAATTTAAATATTATTACAATAACAAAATTGTGTTTGGTGACAAATAAAATTGTTTACAAAACTTCAAGGTACAAGATTACAAAATCACAAAAATACATTTGGGAAAGGTGAACTAGCATTGTTATTTTGGGCGGGAGAACAAAAATAAAAATAAAACTGACAGATGTTACCTTTGCAAATGGTTACCGCACAACAATTACTTTCTTCATGCACTAAACTTAACTTATTTTTCATAACCTTGCTTTTTATGTTTTCACTCAGAAAGTTGGAAGACGGCTGATGTATATAGGCCTAACTAAAGTGGTATTAGGCCTACAATTACAATGGCAGCCACTTTTTATGGTCTTTGTTATTATTTTGCTATTCTGTTGGATAAAGTAAGCTGTGTAAGCCTATATATTATTATTTATTTTTTGCATAGCACCTGCATTAAAAATGCGTACATTATAAACTCCCTAAATTATGTTATTAAATTAATTACTTACTTTATTAAGGAAGACTGAATTACCCCTAACATGAACACAACGTACATAATATATTAACTCTTTATAGTATCAGGATAGAAGACATAGTATAAAACATTTGTTTACCAAATGATATGACAACACACAAAACAGACGTATAAAATTATGTAAGTACTAGGCCTATACTTTTTGAAGTGATAACTTCTATTGGCCCGTTGGGCACTTTCGCTTGACTATGTTTCTGAAATCTCGCGTCACGATATATACCTAAAAACGTTTCAAACGTAATCCTGAAGGCAATTCGCCCGGAAACCGTGCTCTTTCTTACCGCGACCGGTACAAAAATTACAATTTATATAAACTTCTCGCTATTACAGACTAGGAACGTTTTAACTGGTTAGGCCTACTCAAAGTGCCTTGTAATAGTACCGCTTCTCGGCCTCTTGGCTAAGATCAAAGTATAGTGTCTGTTCTTATCAGCTTAATGTGTGAGTATAGTGTGAATCGTGGAGTGTTCTAACGGTCTTCTGCTTTAAATATTTGATATTGTGTTAGTGTGGTCATCGGGGAACGTTGTTGTGTGCTGCCACCTGCGATTACTCAGAACTACTAGTCCATAGGCTGTTTACTAATCGTAACTTCGAGTATATTGTACATCGGTGAGGGTTTTAACGGTTTTTATTCGGCCGTTTGAATACTTTTAGTATCATTTGAATAAATTAACAGTTAATTTGAATAAGTCCAAAATATAACTTAAAATTATTGTCTTATTTTTTAATAGTACTAAAGTTTCTGTTATAAATGTTTTGTCACCTCTTTTCACGTGATTTACTATATACATATAAAGTGACTCATGATATAGATGAGAGTGTTGAATTTTCTTTGTTGGATTCGTTAATACACACAGTCGGTATGTACATTGACAGTTACAATTATATTAATTTATTATTATTTGAAGATTTGTCCATAACTTTTCTGTAACTTTTTTAAATGGAAAATGTATAACCTTTGATTACGCATTTTTAAATCTGATAGACAGAAAGAAAATCATATTATTTTTAAAAAATAACACTTTTTAAAATAATTAACAATTTAAATTTTTTTTAAAGTTTCTACAATTTCTTATAAACATTTTTTAGTCAAAGCTAAAGACTTTACTCTATTTTGAACTAAACTAATATAATATGGTCAATTTCCATATTGATTCTGTATTTATAATTTGATATAATCAGATTATATACACGCTTAAAATGGAATAAAAATGTGTAATGTATAATGTGAGAAAACATATTAAATATAATGTTCTGCAGATTTACTGATAACTGAAAATATACTTAAATTACTTACAATTTTTAGGAGTTAAGAATAATTTGTTATTTGAATAATTAATTATGCCATTTCAAAATATGATATAATATTTGTTGACAATATATTGACTTGTGGTCTTAAAAGCACACCCAATTTTTTTAAATTATTTATGTATCTTCCCCGGCGTCTTTTAGATATATTAATCATAGCAGTCCATCCATCAGTCACAGTCTCGTAGTTTCCCCACTTTATTATGTTTTTAATGTTAATTTATTTTACGGAAGTGGTTGGTTTCAGAATTCCTAATTCCCCAACTGAAAGTAAATTAAAAGAAAGAAAATGGATTGACCCTATTTCTTAATATTGTAGGCAAACAAATTACGTAGTAACCTATTGAGTTTTGTATTGTTGAATAAATATTTCAACATGCTGTCAAACATGTCTTATAATAGGTATTTTGTATAGGACTACTCAGTCACTTAATTGTATACCCCTTCAAAGCATACCAACCGATAAATCTAAAGATATTTTTTAGAAATCCACGTTCAACGAAAATAATATAGGCCAATATACAGTTCAAGCTATCTCCTTTTTATCAACAGGTCATACATTTTCCAATTAGAATTATTTTAGTCAATTATTTACTATTTCATAATTTAAAACAAGCCCACCCTCTCAAAACAAGTAATAACTAGGTATGCCCTCGACTCCGAGCACTACAGTATTCACTATTTAGGCCTACTGGCGTTTGCTTTTTATCCTAGGATAGCATATTATAGAATGAATATTTGACTTCGATACAATAAAATGACATAATATTTAAAAGAAAATGTACAATTTAAATTGTATCTAAGTATTTTCAAATAGACGATGTGCATTTTCTTTACTTAGAAATAGAAGCAGGGGAAATTAAGCCGTTCAACAGGAATGCAAATATACGAACCAACTTAACCAATTTAAAACGAAATTTTAACTAAGAAATAATGTTATTCAAACATTAGCTGTATTACACCAACAAGACACAGAAAATGTGAAACAAACGAAATAGTAAAAGAATCGTAAAACTGAATTACTAACTACCGAAAACTAAGTACATTTTCCAACAAATGCAAGACATTGAGCAGGAATCACTTCATTAGGCGATGAGTCAGCATGTCGGCAAAATAATAATGCATGAATGTTATTTATAGCATTGAAGAAACAACACTAGTTTCTTCAATGTTTATAGGTACTCGTCTTGTCGCAACTCAATGTTTTAATCGTAACCAAATTTCTGATCGGTAATTTAATTTTTGTGTTAATGATGAATTACCAAAAATAATGATTTTTCACTGATAAATTTCTTTTAATTAGCCTACTAAATTGGAATTTCCTTCATTCATTTAATAACGGCTATGTTTGACTACTCAAACTCGTTTTACTTTTAATTTATATTCAAACCATGTGTACCGGTACCGACTTTGAGTTTGACAAAACCTATTTTACTATGCACATTGATATGCCAGAGAAACTATAGGCCTATACTGATTTCCAAAAGTTTTAGAAATGATTAAGAAGAAAATTGTTTACGCAATTTCATAAAATATGTTAAAAATGTTAATTCAAACTTTATAACAGCATACAAATTATTACAACACGATTGACAACTGTTCTGGGCCGATTTCAAACAACTGTTAGCGTTCATCATTGCAAATCATCTAAAAACGTTTAATTAAAAAAAAAATATGCTGACATTGAACACTTCATGAAACTATAAAAAATATTTTTTAAATCTTGATTTCACTTTATCACAAATGTACACTTGTGACTTGTCTGCACAAAAATGATTATAACTTGAAAACTACTGAAGTTATTTCATAAATAGATTAGTAATATATATGGCATTCACATTATTTAACAACTTGGACGTTGGCGTTAAATAGATTGTCACTGAAATTTTAAGGAAAATATTTTGAAAATTGCGGATTTTTGTGACACACATTTACATATTATATACGGTATTGTTCAAACTTAGGAAGTATTATACTAATGCTGATTAAACTTAAATCAAGTCCTACTCAGATTATGATTATATCGAGTCTACATGTAGAGAACTACATGAAAATCGTATCATTGGTTCTCAAGTTATAAACTAAAGAAAGATACGTTGAATTTAATAGTCTAAGCCTACAGACTAGTAAAAAGGTGTAGGCCTAAATAAAAAAATACGTATCCAGTAAGTACTTGTCTGGGTTTTAAAATCGAATTACTTGGTACTCTTGCCTTCTAAATTCAACTTTAAATATTCTTCAGAATAAATAATAAAAGCATCTACGTGTGTCAAATAGCCACTAATAGTTAAACTACGTAAATTAGGCCTACACTAGGCCTACTCTATGAGTGGATTTGGTTTAACTGTTGACTTGTGGCTTCTTCACATTTCCTTGTAGATTGAGGTTCTATGACATTTCCTTATTCCATGACGACAATTTAGGCTATACTGATTACGCCAAAACAAATTATTAATCTTCTATGAATCACAGTTGATCTTAATTTACAAACGCTACTTTTAGAACTTACTCTAAAAAATTTTATCTTGACATTTGCTACATTACAGAATCAAGGAAAAACTACAGAAATTAAACAATAACAATTTTGTTTTGAACTATTTGATAAGATTAGTTATATTAAACAATCTTAATTGATAATAATTGCAAATTAAGAAACAAAAAATGTATGTGTATTATTCTGGGTATCTTCTTTAAATAAAGGGCCACCTTTGACCATCGGGGTCTCTCAATTATTCTAGAAGAAAAGTCTAAATGAGGAACTTTTCCTAATTTGCAACCTTATCGATCTTCGAAACATGAGTATAACGTGCTACCTGGCAAAGGCAACCTAGTTATTTGTTAGAATGATTCATGTTCAAGAACTGCAAAATTTCTTCTCTATTATGAGTAGATTTTAAATAAACTATGTTGGAACCCAAACCGATATTTATAAAGTATATTGCAGTTCAGTAATTAGAGAGATCTAGAAACGCGGAAGTAGCCCGCCCCTCCTAGTCCCGCTGCCACAGTGTATGTATATACGTATAGTAGGTTTATACGTAGTATACGTATATATGTACGTACAGTATACGTATATAGACCTACTGGACGTGCCAATAGTGGGTTTACAAGAGCCCACAATACGAAAATGGCTTGAGCAGCAGCCATTTTACGTTTGTAGGATATTATCTTAGAAATACAAATTTGAAGTATCCATTGCAGCATATTTTTACTACAGTAGGCTGTAGTATAATTGGATGTAACTAATATTCAATTTAAAGTAATATCTTTATATGAAACTAGCTGACCCGGCAATGTTTCGCTATTGCTTAATTTGAAACTTTGAAAGCCTGTAATTCGTATCCCTGAGTGTCGTTGTAAATTATAATGGGATTCTGCTCATTGCTTGATTTACTTAACCTAAAATTATATTCAGTTTTTGATCCAAATCAGTTGTTGATCAAAATCAGCTGTTGATCAAAATCAGCTGTTTTAAGCTTTTCATACGAACAGCTGTTTCTGATCAAATCAAAAGAAATATTTCTTCTTCTTCCTTAATATTGACCTTCCATAAGATTAACATTGAAACTTTGAGGGCCACTGGGGCGTAGCCCTTATGTCCTAGGAGGTAAATGGCCTAAAACCTTCCCAGGGTTAACCTGTGTTAGTATGCAAAATTTCAAAGCAATCGGATGGACGGTTAGGTAACGCATAACGGACAAACAAACGGACATACATTGAATTTTATATATATAGATGAATTAGAAGCATTTATTAAAAATATCCCAATAAAATTTAACCAGTCGAGCACAACATAACTTTACAATAATAATTATTATGGAAAAGAAGAGAAAATACAAAAATAAAAACCACAATTTTTAAAATGTACACAAATTTTAAATAAGATCAGCACTAGAACAACATTACTGCAGTGCCCACAGAAAAACAACCTTATACAAAACCAGAAGTGGAACGCGAGATAAAAAATAAAAAGAGCTGAATATAAACATAACTTTATGCATACTCCAAAGAAATGACGGACTTACAATAATCCCTTCCTACTCCCCCAACCATAAAAAAAACTTGCTTTTTATAGGCCTTAACTTCATAGTTTTGAAATAGTCTCAGGTTTCTTGGAATATTACGGGAAATGATCTGTGATACGTAATATGAATTAGTAGTGAATACAAAAATCTGTTCTTATATCCACTGCTTGAGAATGTCGTGTAAAATGCAAGTGATTCGAAATGGAATTTGAATTTCTATGTAAAAAAGTTAAAACAGTTTTTACAAAAATTTGTCTGTTATTAAATACGTTAAAATAGTCATACAGCTTATCATATGGATGTATTTTTTGTTTACGCTAACACCATCTTCATAACCGATCTCTGAATGACATCTAAAGAACCAGAATGGATTTGAAGATATCCCTCCCAAAAGCAAAGATTGGCAATATGCAAAGTACAACTAACTGTTTTATTTCACAAAAGTATATTTCATTTAAATTTCTAAAAACATAGATTAACTTTCTAATTTTACGACTCAAATAGTCAACATGTGGCGAACAATTTAACCGTTTATCAAACAAGACACCCAAGTATTTGTAGGAGTCAACTCCATCAATGTTACTAGAGGCACAGACGCACAATGCAATAAATTTATTTGTACTTAACTCTTCTTAGGAGGTGCAGCTAGCGTTTTAATTTCTGCATCTGCCATCTGCGTTAATGATTTCCAGGTTATAGAATAAAAAGAACTTTGAACTGTATAATAATAATACTACACAACATAGACTTTACATAAGCTCAAATATTTAACGATCCTGAAATTATGTAACAATTACATTAGTGTTATCAAAAAAGTTCCATTGATACAAAATTTGTCTCCACATGTAGTCTATAGTAATAAGTTAATGGTTGTAAAATTTTAATACAATTCAAAAATACTCATCCCACTATACATACAGTACAATTCAAATTTGTAGATAATTTCTCTACTTTTCATTTATTTACATACTTACCAGGCAGTTTGACAAATTATAATATTTTTATAAACACTAAGCCAAGTTTTAAAAAAATCTTAACTTGAGATGCTACTGTACTCAAAATACTTTATATTGAACCAAAACATACTGCCACAATATGGACAATAAGCATTCTGTCCAAAACAGTTGTTTTGCGTTTTAACGGGTTTAAGCAGGAGTTATTAAAAAATAGTATTAAATACATTGTTGTGATATATGTAAGCCTGTTATAACTCACATAAAATGGTTCATAATTATTATGTACGCAAAATGTATGTACATATTAGAAAAGCTAAGAGATTTAAATCACAAAACAAGTTTTTAATGTGATTCTGAAAAGCCTCATCATTGATATCATCAACGTTATAGAAATAATAAACACAGTTGGCCAGGCGATATATTTTAATTTCTGAAAATATGCTTGCAAATCTGAGTACTCGCATATTTGAGGAAAACTACAACAGTCTTGCCAGCGGTTTATTCTTGTGTCATCCAAGTTGGTTAAACTCCAACATGTGTTGCGCGCATGCGTCATGACTTGCATCAGCTGAGAGCACAAAGCT
Organism: Philaenus spumarius; assembly: GCA_018207615.1. NCBI lineage: Eukaryota > Metazoa > Arthropoda > Insecta > Hemiptera > Aphrophoridae > Philaenus > Philaenus spumarius. Next base: position 427,554 of record JAGFPH010000190.1, on the reverse strand, counting down.
TAGCAGACGAGATGGTGAAGAGGCGCGCGGAAGATGACAGTGACGATCAACACAGTTCTCGTAACTCAAGAAGAAAAATACAAGTTTCCTTCCGTCATTTGAATCTAAGGCAGAATAACATGAAGGACGTCGACGAAGCAGCCGCTAAAATACAAGCTGGATTTAGAGGTTATAAAGTGCGTAAAGAATTAAAAGAAAAGGAGAAGGATAGACTTGAATCTGGAATCTGTAACGAGCCTAACGATTCTATAAAAGAAGAGACGCAGAAACGACATGGAGCTGCGGCAAAAATACAAGCGGGAGTGAGGGGCTTTTTGGTGCGGAGAAGAAATCACGCGGAACAGGAAGCTGCGAAAAAAATTCAAGCAGGATTTCGTGGGTTTAAAGTGCGAAAAGAAGTGAAATCTCTGCAAAACTGTTAAGTAAATATTATATTTTATATTAAAGAATAATATTTTTTTTGTACGAAAAGAATATCTATACATTTATTGGAATATTATGCTTTCAAAGTTTAAAGATTTCAAAATATTGAATTTAAATATACGTCTCCTAAAACTAAATCAATTGATTTTTAAATATTTTTTCTATTCACTTACAAATTAACGTAAGTATTTCGATGTATTATAAAATCAGTATTAATATTATTATCTATGTAATTTGTGTAGGCCTAATATTTTAAAAACTTAATATAGACTAATATTCAAAAAAAAATACTTTATATAAATGGCAAAGATAAAATGCAAATGTTTATATGTTTCCATGTTAGTTTTTAATTAATTATTATTATTACATGCAGATACGAACAGTAAACATCGTATGGTTTCCAGCTGTCAAATAAGACTAAAGAAGTTTATAGATTTAGATTTAGTTTGAACTAAAAATATTTCTGATTAGAGAGCGTAGTTTTTTTATTTTTATTTGTGCATTTATTTTTAAACGTGATGCGTAAAGCACATAATTCAAACACTGATTTGATAAAAATTTTAGTATTTATAACGAGGCAATTTCTCAATTAAGTTCATATAAAAAAAATTTGTAATAATAAAAGAAAATTTAAAATGATTTAACAGTTTTTTTTCTTATGACCTTTTAAATAATTACTAATGCCAACATAATATTACGAATTCGACTTTTATTTATTACGCTTTTTAAAATAGATTGAATACTTCTTCAAGTTATATTTTTTTGACTTGCTTTACACAATTAATTAGAAGAAAGAGAAATCCCGATAAAAATAGACAGTATAAATATAGTACAGTAATCATTGAAGTTCAAAATAATAAACGTCACTACATGGGTTATGAAATAGATATTGGAAAATTACGTATTTTACACAAGAAAATATCCATAGTAAAATATAATAAATAATAGATTTTCATTCTAGTTAAAAATTTTAATTGGGTCATAATCTTTTGAAGGTATTGTATTTTACGTTAAAATACCTAGTTCACTTAAGTAGAGTTATTCAATATGCTAGCTAAATAAAATATATAAAACGCAGAACACTTGTAGGCCTATTTGCGTAATTAGTAAGTAGTATATTGTTTTAAACTACAATAATGTAAATTTAAAATGTAGAAAGTAAATCGCTGAAATTTTTTATGAAAATATATATGCTTAAAATGTTAGGTTAGAATGTTAACAGGTTAAAATGTTGCAACACTTCATAAAATGAACAAGATTCGACTCATTTTGTAACGGATCCCGGTGTTGAATTATAATTTATTTCTAGTTTTAGTCAAAATATACTAAGGAGTCCATATGAATCACACAATGTAAAATAGTTATCTCTAACCCATAAGCCTCCAAAATACTTACTATTGTTCTTATAATTTTTCAAAAATAAGGTGGGTAGTGTCCAAATTTACATTATTATTATTACGAAGAAAATTATGGAGCTTATTTCGAATCTTGAGCATTCAGTCTTCGGAGGGCTACTCTAAAGCTAAATTTTAATTTTTCTAAAATGGTAAACTAGGCGAGAGGTGTCAAAACATACATTTTTGTATTACGAAAACATAGTGAATCCTATTTCGAATTAGTAAAATATCTCCGAGTGTATTGACAAGTAGTTGTAAGTCAATTTGTCCTTCTTTTAACTGCAAAATACGTATGTGAAGTAATTAACAATTTTATTAATGTGCCTGAAAATTATTGTTTTCCTTGAAGCAGAGTGGCCCAGATGGGTTAGTTCCAACTTCCAACACAAGCTGCATACTCACGTCGACCTAGTTTTAGTTCCTCCTGGCTATACGCTGCTCCCCGCCTTCATTAGTCTAACTAGAATAAAGTAAAGACTTTTAAAAGCAAACAATTACTGAAGGATTATTATTTTTAATTTAAGACTGATATATATTTAAAACGAAGACATCTAACTATGCATTCTTTAATTATTCCGACACTCCCATGTTGATGTAATCATGGTTATAACAATAATTAATTGTTGCATCATTCATCAGGCGGTTTAGACTTGTCCTAATATTAAATGACAAAATATAAATAGCCCAAATATTGTTGGTGCAGAAGAAAATTTACTTATATTACGTACACAAGCGAAAATACATATTTGTTATGACATATTTCATATTGTCTAAAGTGTTTATGTGAAAGGAAATTTTTGAAGTGTAATAGGCGCACCTCGTCCCGATTGCGGGCGGTGAATCGGGTTTTACCGTCACGCTTTAATACATCTGAAATGGGCATTGTACTTCCTCATTTTGTAAACTGTATTTTTATTCAATATTTTTCTATACTTTTGAAGTGTAAATCAGAATATCGCCATAGAAGTTTACACTTCTCTCTTGTGGGTCTTAAGCACACCTGGATTTTTTCTTATTAAAAGCATCAGGTAGGCATATTGTTACTGTTTGCCGTTAGAAGATATAAACTTGCACACAAATGTTTTCAACATTTCAAAACACTATGCTTCCAAGTTCTGTTGATGGACACAGTTCTGCAATTTACAACTGTTAACAGTTTCAACACTGTGCGTCATTTCAGTCTAAATCCGAACCGCGTAGGTTAAATCAGGGTTAAATTTATTAGAGGAAAATTACACATATTTTTAAAGCAATTAGACCTATAGTTCATTTCTTGAGTGACATTCGTTCAAGCTAATCTTTAAAGTACAAGTTACCTAATAAGGAGAAAATTTGAATAATTTATAATAATGATTTCATAAAAGTATGTTCTTCTTAAAGTAGGCTTGATAGTACATTCTTCAGATGTATAGGCTAATACAAAATTAATCAAATATTTATAAACCTTAGACATAAGTCCTAGGCCTGATCAATAGGCGGCATACAACATTTCGAATTTTACTGGGGACACAATTTGTTGCAGATCGGACTTAAGAATTTATTCTAACAGAAAATTCTAATTTATAAAAGTATTTTTTAATAAGTTTTTAAAACGTTAACTTGACTTTCATAATGTAGTACTTTGAGACATTGGTAGTAAAATACAATTCTGCAATTAATTCGGTCAACTAACTTGAAGAAATCTATCGAAACAGTGGCGAAAATGATACTATGATATTAAAGTGTTAGTGTTAAGTTACTTATAAGCAGATGGAATAAAAGGCACTTTTAGGTGCCATCAACTGATTGCGATTCTGCCCACAATTTCATGTAAAACAACTAACATAGCCTATAAAAGGGCATAAAATTCCAAGTATAGTTAAGACAATTAAAGTTTGTACTAGGTACTTTAGGACCCAAAATTATAGTACGAATTTTGGCGATAATTTTTTATCGAAAGCGTTTTTCTATTTTAGTATAGCCTATACAAAATAATATTATAGTAAAAAAGCAACCAAATATTTTCATTGGGCAAAAATGTTAATTTTGAATTGTTCCAATAAAATTTGTTAAACAAAATAACTTACCGTACTATAATATTTGCAGGCCAAAACTGTTCAAGAAATATTATTTTCTTCCAAAAAAAAAGGCCTTTCGTGGTTATATAGGGTGTCTAGCAACCATTCTACCAAACTTTACTATTCAGCAGGTCAAAACTAGCAAATTATACAATATAACCAAGTGTCCTATCTTGCTAAGTTTAGAAGTTGTCTGTCTGTTAGTAGGCCTATGTGTGTTTTTTTTAAAGAAAAAATATCTCATGAACAGTTTAAGATAATTTCATGAAACTCAGCAAGAAACTTATCACAATGGTTTACACAGACGTGCAAAATTGAATTTTTCTGCAATTATCCATTTTAACATGGTGGCACTTCAAACTTTTCAAAGTTGAATATCTTAGTAACTAAAGATTTTACAAAAAAATGTTAAGGTACAAAAAATGTAGACAATTTAAAGACAAATAGAACGTAATATCACTTTTATCATTGAGTTAAGGATAATTGAGAAAATGAAATAATTCTGGCTGAAAGCGGTTTCCGTGATTATTGAAGAAATTCATATGAGGGTTGTAGGCCTATTAGTCTAAGTACACAGAGGGTTATAATTTAAAAGTAAAATTAGTTAAAAATTAATAAATATCACAAGAGAAAGCAAGCTTTATTATGTCTCACTTTTTAATTTGAAATTTTTCTCTATTTAGCCTAATAAATGATTTAATTGGTATTCATTTAGTTTGTTTAATCACTGAAACAAGTAATTCATAATCTATATATATTAAAAGAATTTGGTCAAAACCTATTTCCAATCGCCCAGCCTCTCCTAATGGACCGATTTTGATGATTTTTGTTTTAAAATGTGTCTTATTACCTGTAGATATGTCATCAAGCATTTACCGAAGTCCTAGGACATTAGGGCTACGCCCCAGTGGCCCTCAAAGTTTCAATGTTAATCTTATGGAAGGTCAATCTTAAGGAAGAAGAAGAAATATTTCTTTTGATTTTATCAAGGACACAAAAACAGCTGTTCGTATGAAAAGCTTAAAACAGCTGATTTTGATCAACAACTGATTTGGATCAAATCAGTATCAAATGTAGTATTACCTTTTTGAGGTTACATTGACAAACTAAAAACAAACACAAACAAAAATCAACGAAAAATGCTAACTATATTTTAATTCAATTCAAACATTGGTTGTTACAAACCTATTATATATAAAACAGCTAATTTGGATCAAAAACTGAACATAATCATTCACAGATATGTCAAGTCTTATATATTATCATCCGTTCAGCCGCTATTCACCCGAGAAGGAGCCCCGGTATACAATCCTTCAAATTTCCCATGTTAATCTTATGGCGATAATGTTTAATGAGTTTGAGTCAGCTGCCAAATAAAACAGCTAATTTATGATCGGTCACCTATGTACAAACGAGCAAAAGATTAACGAGATTCTTTATCGAATTTTCCACCTGCGAGCGAAGCGAAGCAGCCATCTGAGGCCGAAGGCCGAGCCGGGGTTGGGACGCGGAGCGTCCAGGGGCAGAGCCCCTAGTCATTATTGTAAATTAAGACCAGCATAATAAAACTGCCTATCTGTTGTAATATTTATTTATAATTTTGTTTTCAAATTTTATATTTAAATTCTAATTTTTAGACTAATACACAACTCATATATGAATTTCTTCAATAATCATGGAAAACCACTTTCAGCCAGAATTATTGCTTTTTCTCAGTTATCCTTGACTCAATGACAAAAAGTGATATACCTTTGGATTTGCCTTTAAATTGTCTACATTTTTTATCTTAAAATTTTGTTGTAAAATCTTTAGTTTCTTAGATGCTATACAACAGCTGCCATCTTGAAACGGATAACTGCAGCAGAATTAATTTTGCCCATTTGTGTAAATCAATTTGATCAACTTTCATGAGATAGTTATTTGTTTCAAAATACACATACAGATGACTACTTTTAACTGTGTTGTATTAATTGCTAGTTTTGACTTGCTGAATAACATGGTAAAGTTTGGTAACATGGTTGCGACTTGCGAGGCACGCCGCTGTACATCATCAAACACACAAAACAGAAACTGACCTTTTATTGAGCAGACCCTAAATTGTCATAGATATTATGATAGGTCTAATGCCATACAAAGATTTTATTACTAACAATTTCCAAATTTCAGAAAGAGTTTTATAAAATTAATTTCTCTAAAGTTTTTGGTAAATATTAAAAATGTTTGCTATCTCACCTAAATTTGAGATAAAATAATCCAGGAATATACTCTAATACACACTTTACATAAAAATTGGCAATCAGTGTAAAAACAATGCCTTCAATAAGTTTATCAAATTTGTTAATTATTTTTAAAACATTTTCAAACATTTTTTGCCACGGTATTTGTAATAAGCAAGACTTAATATAACAATAAAATGATTAAAAATAAACGGTACCAGGAACTGGCACATACTTTCTCACAAACATATTTAAATTATTAAACAGATTCACTGTGACTTCATAATTGTAGGTGGGGTAGGAGAGGTGATTTATTAAAGTAGGAGATTAACTAATAAATATTATTATCTAGAGAGAAAACTATTCAATTGATTTCAAACAAATGTGTATACCAAATACGTCAATTAGGCCTATATAGATGCACGCAAAAAGGTTTTGAAAAACAACTCCCTTTATGGCCAAAAACCTCCAAAAATCAGTTATTATTATTATTATCTAAACGAGAATTTTTAGAAAAATGCGGATTTTTGTATATGGTAGGGTACATTATGGGCTACAAATAAGCCAAATTTTACAAAATCGTTAAAACTGTTTTTTATAAAAAAATAATAACTGATTTTTTGGGGGGTTTTTTGCCATAAAGGTAGTTGTTTTTAAAAAATTTCAAAAACTTTTTTCGAGGATCTATACTGGCCTACTTGACATGTCTGGTGCAAATTTGGTTGAAATCGATCGAATAGTTTTTGCTCTAGCTTTGTATACATACAGACATACATAGGCCTACATACATACAGACATACAGACAGATATTTTGTAAAAACCACTTTTTTGGACTCAGGGGTCCCAAAACGGATATTTCCACAAAAATCTCAACATCGATTTTTTTTTGCGATCACTATACTTTCTATATAGGCTACTATAGTATAATGAGAAAGTAAAAGGTGATAAACTTTTAAAAACTTCCAAAATTAGGGATCTAAAATACACATAGACCGATGGAATATTTCAAACAATTACTACAACAAATGTTTCTTTTAAATTAGTTCTCTTCCTGTAGGTTCTGAAATTTGGGTAATTTATTAATGACTACAATAATATTGTGATTAACTTAGTATTGCCAGAATTAAATACATGATTTTTTTAATTTAAAGGTGAGCGTTCTAGCTTATGGTTGTAATATTGAGATGTTCTCTATTTTTGCTGCCCAAAAATATATATGTACCTTTGTAGCATATTAAAAATAAACTACAAGTACACTTTAAAATTTGTTTTAAGTAGGCCTATGTTTAAAATTAGTAGCCTATAGTAAGAGGTGAGGTTTGAGAATTTACTAACCTTACTGGAAACACTCTATTAAGCCTACTTTTACTTTGTTATTTTAATGCAGTGATTTTTACAGCTGTGATGTGTAGTTGGGTTTTTGTAAAACATCCATCAAGACTTATGGTCTGCTAGTCTCATATTAAAGGGTCCATTGGAAGTGTCTAACTGTTATTAGAATTATTTGAAGGATATATTGAGAAATATTTGAGCTGTTAGTATTTATTTGCATACTGAATGTGTCTGATTTCAAATCAACTGAAAGTATAAACTAATTTGTATTACAATGATCTGGTAAAATATCTTTAGCACAGATAATTTCATGACAAAGTGTTACTTTTGGGAGTGACAGAAAGCAGAAAAGGGAACAAATCATTGTGTACTCATCAAAGTGAAATTATTATTTTCCCAATATAATTTATTTGGGAAACATAGTAAAATAATTAATATGAATCATACCCAGAATGTTTTTGAAAACTTTTATTATTTAAAAAATGTAAAGGGAAGCAAACTTTGATATCTAGATTGTTTCTAGGGGAAAACCTACATTTAGGAAAAATGTAGGAAATCTATTTACAAAATACCAAAACCCATCCCCTTTCCAATCTCAAAAATATATAATGGAAGAATATAAATTGTGATATCACAAATCAAAGCGCGTTAAAAAAACTTGAATTTCTGTGGTAATAAAATAAAAATAAGCTCATTCATTCGCTTAAGCAAAAAAATTGCAATCAGAAAATGTGCTCATACCAAGATTCTTCATAGAATTTTAGAATCAGTACTAATTAATTGATAGTTAAATATTTAATATTAATATTACTAGTATTATTATTAATTATTATTAATATTAATAGTAATATTGCTATTAAACTATTTATAACAGTGCCAATGTGTAATAAATCAGTTTAATTTTACCAATTTAGAGCTGAAAATTTGTAGTTTAAAATTTTAAACTACAAATTGTTTAATGATACTTTGTAGTTGTGACCTATTTGTTGAAAAGCCCTTAGTTTGGCAAGGAATTTAGTTTCAATAATTTTTAATTTGGCTGACCATTTGTAAAGGTAAAACCAAATATGTAATAGGGTATTACTCTAATTATTAGACAAAGGACAAATAATGGTAATGGTCCTATATTTCACCCGGCCATATAGAAAAGTACAAATTGTTTAATTTTATTTATTTTTATAAGCTTACCAAGCTTATATAATATTATTAGAGTTAGATCCAGATGATAATGAAATAATTTAAACTGCCTAATGTTTCTAGATCAGATGTAGCATATCTTTTAAATAATAGAGGTGGTAAGTTTTCAAAATTCACTCTGAATATTATTTCTAATAGTACAGTCAAAATGGTGTAAAAATTCCCTTGACCTGGACAAAATTGCAACACAAATGATTCTTTTTGCATTTTGTTGTAAAAAGTGTTTTTTTTTTAACATATTCAAAATCCCCATTTATCCCGGCCCAAGAAATTAGCAAAATCCAAAATGGCGGTTGATTTTTGTATTTTTCATTTAAAAATTTATAACTTTGTTATTTATGATGTTATTTTAATGAAATTTGGCAAAAATGTTTAAAATACAAAGATAAAAGTATAAAAAATAACCACTGACTTTACTTAATTTTTTCAAAATGGCGGCCATTTAAATAATTATGTTATTTGTCTTGAAATATTTAAATGGCCGCCATTTTGAAAATAATGAAGTAAAGTCTATGGTTACTTTTTATACTTTTAAGAATATTAAAATGATGATAGGTATTGAATCACTCAAATTGTCTATTATACGTTAGAGAAAACTTTATTACACATTAGACTTACAAGAACAAAAACCCATTATTTCAAAGTATGTGTCTTTTTTAATTATTGAACAACAAATATTGAAATAAGTTGGCTATTTTTTCACAATTCTTAATAATCTTCATATGTACTTTCGATTTCTTCATCTTGGGTTCGCTGCGGACTATTTTCACAATTATTTAGTTTCTTGAAACTGACTACATGAACTAGTACATTCCAAACCATTCTTTTGGCAACTACATTTCATGGCACCACAGCTGGTTTTGCAGTTACATCTTACTATGCGTAATATACTTTCAGGTGCTGGTGGCAAATTCATTATTTTCGGTACATACATTTTATCATGTATAGGCGAGCATAAAAATACATAAAATACATAAAAATACATTTTATCATGTATTTTTATGATGGAGCATCATAGGCGAAACCAGGACGACCATACCGACCATACGGTTGGGGTTACAACAACCGGGGGGGATTTCATCCTAAAACCGGCAAATCGCACATTTGTAACGAGTGATTGTATCGAATATTTGACCCACTAAAAATCTTCCAATCTCAAAAATACAAATACCATTGGAAAGGTAATGTTTCAAACTTTAACTTTTGTATTTACAATTTCTTTCTAAAACGTATATTTACATACGTAACCATCGTTTTAGTTTTGAGTTTTCTAAAAGCAAATGTCGCGCGAATGAAATACGCCGAAATGACCGTTGATTTCCAGTTCTATGTCCCCCCCCCTTACAGCCCGGCCAATATTTTTTCTGAGTTATATCTATATACTGATGGCTGCATAACACTTTCCCCTATCTAAAACTGCCATCCAATCAAAACTCTGACAAAAAGTTCTAAAGTTGTGGGGCGTTTTGTAGACCCTTGCAATTGGTCAGTTTTCCAACCAATAAACAGCCTTACTAATTACACGTGATATCTGTGTGATAGAACACACAGATATTTTTAGACATATTTTGATATGTATGTGTAGAGAATTCTTCAAGCTAATATTTCCTGTGAACCAAATATGTTTTGCTCGAAAGGTTTGTTGTCTATGAGCGTGGGAATGAGATTAACGTTCTCAAACCAAGGCTGTAATTTCAATTAACGGTTATTCCCCATACAGCTTCATATCCGACTTTGTATACCAAACATGAGTGGGATGTTTCTATATTTCTCCTCACTTTTGTTATTCAAATAATTCTAAGTCAAACACTTTTATGAAAAGATAATTTACAAGTATACAGTTCAATTCTTTGATTTATTCTCTACACTTTGTTATAATAATATTTCATTTTTGGGCAAAGTATATTATATTCCTAAATTACGTTTCAAACTTGGCATAGTTTTCAAGTTTTGATACCAGTCTTGTAGTAGGAACATAAAAACTGGTGTTTTCAAAATAATAAATTTGAAATTGATAAATATTTTTTTACAGTTCTATTTAGAACTAAATTACAAAACTTTTGTACATTTATGGAAAATATTTATGTTAACTACTTTTTAAGTAGATTAAAGTTGAATTTTACCTTTCACAACTGAACATTGTTTGCTTTTTGAGCTAATAACTTTGTAAATTTTACATCTATAATTTTTTTACTAGCATATATAAATTATTTGAACCTTTCTCTAGAAAAAAACTGTGGAACACTTTTGAATTATGGTTCATTTACTATTTTTGGCGAATTTTTGAAAAAATGCTTGCAAACGCCAAAAAAATAAATTTTCGTTAACATTGCCGGTTCTAGGGTTAAATTAAGATGCAAAATAACACGTTTTAGGCTTCCCAAAAGTAGTTTAAAACGATATAAGTATGTATAATTTTCCACTTCTCATTATGATTCAGACCTACTTTAGAATAATTTAGAATAGCAACCATGACTCATCCTCCGCCAAATATTTCCATGCAATGGCTCTAACCTCATAGGCTTGGAACATACAGTGTTTTTTCTTTTTACCGACTGTGGATTAGTAAGTTACCGTCCCCGCTCATAAAAATCCTCATTGGGATGCATTAAACTGAAGTGTCTAGTTCATTAATCACAAAGTGTGCTATGTAATGTATTATTTCTTTTAATGTTTTATTGATATGAACAGAGAGCAACTCTCGCTTTATTGTTATTCCATCGCCGATTGAAAAGGAAGCAAAAAATATACTTATTTCCGTTCGTCCAATCAATAAATAAAATAAGAGAAGATTTTGGAGCATTATACACTGTGTTTCCCGATTTGAGGAACTAGAAGAAACATTTTTCAATCATTTAAGAATGTCGGTTTCGTTGTTTGACGAACTGCACATGCGGCTGAAGGATAGTATTCTACGAAAAAAATACTAAAATAAGGAAAATTGGCATGTACTTGGTCACATTCGCCACTGTTTCGGCGGAGAGATGGAAAATCCATCGATTGTAATGGCAGCGAGCGGCTGCATAGCTACCGTCAGCGGCAAATAAACAAATCGTTTATTTTTCCGACGAATGTGTATGCTCTAATACTCTCCTTCGCGCCACTGTTGATGTGGCGGCGACGGAAAATAATCTGTGGCGGAAAACGCTGTGTGCTGCCTTTAGAACACTATACTTTGATACACTACACTGCATCTATATAAAATAAAGTGTCAGTGCCCAATTCAACCAAAGATAATGTCAGCAATATATTGATAATTTATTGTAGTTTAACATTTGCATAGGTATTGAAAACAAGTTAGGTATTTTAATATAAACAAAGTCTGAAATATTTTTTCAATGGGGGGGGGAGGGGTTATAACCCCCCAAAACCCCCCCTGGTTACGCCTATGTACTCCATCCCCAGTCTTTTGGGTTCAAGCCTTCTTGCATTTGTTTCTATATACAAATTTGCAAATATGCACAGAGTCTATGGTAGGCCTAATTGACAGCTGATTCCGTTGGGGGAAGGTTCTGTGGCTGAACGAAACATTTTGCATTTGATACTTTATGAATAATATTTCTATACCTAAGTGTATTTAGTGTATCATCAGGATTTCTACCAAAAGTACATACCATTATCTTCTTTCCAAATTTTTTAACCTGACTTTGATTAAGGTATGTTGAGCTAAACGATAGTGCAAGTTCACAAAAGTATTGATCTTCAACAACACGTTTGAAAACTAATTGCTTTACTATATGGAATATTCTCGAGGTGGTGTCACATCCTGTATACGAATGTATAAATAATAGACTGTTCGCTAAGTCATTTCTGAGCGAATATCTAATGGCATTGATATAATAAATGTTGTTCTGTTTGGAAGATTTTATATCACTTCTGAATATCTTATGATACAACAGCTTGTGGTGTGCTTGATTACACCAATAAATCAGAAATACCAATTAAATAGGTCAGTTTTAAATGTTTCAACATTCACATGTTTAGCTGCTGTGACACCAGTTACAATGTTTCGCAAAGTTGGATCGTCTGAATTAGGTGAAATCGATCTCAGTAGCTGAAGTATCTTATCTGAATCTTCCTTGTCTCGTTTCTTTCGTGATTGCATCAAATCTTTATGCTGTTCGCTAGTCTTGTATGCAACGTTTGTTAGCTTCTGCATTGAGTTATTGTATTCTGAATACACTGATATTGAAAACATCCAAGTAATTTTTTGTATTTCAGACATACCACTACCTCTGGTGAGACCTCCATTTGTCTTGAGTGGCCTCATTAAACACTGCTGAATTACAAAATCTGCTTGCAATCCCACCCAAATTTTATCAGTACGTCGTATCACATGGCCACTTCTGTTGAAAACTGCATAGATTTCAGGACGAGTGTTTTGAAATTCAGTCATGTTCTGTAAGTGAAGGTAAACTGATTCTGTGTAATTCGTATTCCCAGATGCTGTAAAAATGGGCAGGGCTTCTGTAAGACCTTCAAGTAGCACTGGAAATGATCTTAAACAATCTGCAATGATGAGTTTGCGAATGGTAGCTACTCTGCAGATTAATATTCGAGCCAAAGAAGGCTGGTCCTTGAGAAAGATCTTAGCTCACTCTTCTTAGAATCTAATACATCACAAACTTCTTTCAGATATTCATTGGATTCTAAATCCTTCAAATGTATGCTATCTTCCATTAGATTGTCATATATTTCGAGTAAATTGTCAAAGATAACAGATCTCTCTCCTTTATCACTTGGAAATGAATATTCAATAAGGTTTTTAGGTATGTAAAGCGGCATCATTGTATTTGGATAACCTAATAGAACTCCAATCCAATGCAATATTTTGTTCCACTGGAAATTCGACTTTTTTGGCACTATCTATTGGGGAAACGAAGGAAGCTGTTTGAAACACCAATGCTACCAATGCTTTCTCCCTAGCACTACCTCGCGGCGCGATCATGTACTATTTTCGCGACAACCTTTTTTCCGGCACACAGCCCTTGTATGCATGCAAGATCTATTTATTATTCATGATCTATGGCGGCATCAACTATAAGGTGTCCTCTAATTGCTCACGAATACGCCTTTCCACTGATTAAATGAGGGACTGCATTTGCTGCATATATCATTTCACAATAGCAGAACCTGCCATCAGTGAGCCAACTGCACCTAGCAAATTCATAATTGTGTGAAAATTTCCCAATTGTAGGACAATTGATTTAAGCTCATCATATTCCAGCTTAATCATGGAAGCTTTCCAGAACAATGGCTGATCAAAGGTTATGATATCTGGGATTTGGTTCTTGTTAGCGAGGTCAAACAAGAATTTAAACGTAGACAGTATGCACGCCATGTCACTTGGAATCAATCGTTGGTAAAAATTTAACAACTGCCTCTCCGGTGTGAACTATATCTTCATTACCGAAGACAACTTGCATCGTACCAGACCACTGTGCTCTACATGGTTTCAAATACCTAGAAATTTGCCATACGCGATCTAACAACCAATTCTTTGGTGCAAGCAATGTATGGACAAAGACTGTACTTTTTATAATATGTGGTGACTCTGTACTCTTTTATGTCAATCTTTCCTAACTGGAGAAGCTCGTCATTTTTTATTTTTCGCCTGGTAACTGCAATGGACGTTTGTGAATATGGTGAAACTGCTGCAATCATGCCCATCACATGAATTGTGTTCTTTCCATCCAGTGTGCATAAATTATGATCAACGTTGTCTCCTACCAAAACAACATGTGAGTTGTCTTTAAGTGGTAATGAAGTGGACGAAACGAGTGCTGCATTCCTCTCAAATTGTAGAGCTTCATTGTATGATGCTGAATATCCCAGGGCGTGAAGCGTGTCTATGAGGTGTCTTTCAAAACAAATTACCTAAATATTTAAATGGCCGTCATTTTGAAAAAAAATTAAGTAAACTCAGTGGTTATTTTTTTATACTTTTATCCTTCCTATATTTTAAACATTTCTGCCAATAAATTGAAATAACATCATAAATGAACAATTAAAAATTTAGCTGCCTTCATGGATTTTGACTGATTTCTGGACCGGGATTAATGGGGATTTTGAGTGTGTTAAAATTAAATAGACACTTCTCACAGTATAATGCAAAAAGAATCATTTGTGTTGCAATTTTGCCCAGGGCATAATTTATTTTTACTGCACTATATAGTATACATGAATTTTGCCGCACCTTATAAATTAAGTGTCTAAGAAACAAGTGACAAATGCCACTTTCACTATAAAAATATTAACAATTCGTTAAAAAATTATAGGAGTCATCAACCAGAAAGGTTTGAATGCACATAAAGGAACTATGAAGTCCTTCAGAAAAAAGTCAAGATGCATGAACGTAAACTACAAAGATAAAAACAGGATGACGATAAGTATACCCAAGCCATTGTACACCATTGAAAGTCTAGAGTCTGTGATGGGCTTCATATCGGTTAAGGGGCAGTACCATATGGTTTGTCTAAAGAACTTCTACGTCAGTACGGGAAGTAGGGAAACTGGAATCGTGAGAGAACAGGAAGAACAACAGATGAATAGTTAATTTAATAGTTTAATTATTATACGTTTTTCATTGTTATCAGATTATATCATTTAGAATTTTTTAATTTCAATTATAACTACTATAATTCCAGCATACAGAACAATCAATTTTTATGTCCCTTATACCCCAAATAATAAAAAACAATTCTATAACTTGTTTATATCTTCTAGTATTGTTATATTAGGCAAATCAAACGAGTGGAAAGGATGAACAGAGTTTAACTTGAATATGGCAGCTATGGCAGAAATACGCCTCCAAATTCGAGTGTATATTAACTTTTCCTAAATTAACGATTATACATGTAGTAAGTTAATGCTCTTTCAATTTGTGCATAGTGTGTTTCTTCGAAAAATGCATAAATTATTAATTATCTGCGAAAAACAAAGAAAGCTATTTTTTGTAAAGTATGCAAATTTTTTCAATTTTCAACTTGCTCTACCTACTCACCTGTTGGTCCTACATTAAAAAACTACAGGTGAAATGTATAGTAAATTTTGTCTACTTGAACTTAAAAAACATTGTTTTTTTGGATAAAATCTATAGCTTTTGTATTATAGGAGGAAATGTGAAAATTCCACTATTTTTGGCTAATTTCTTGGAAAGCTCCAGGAAATTTTGGTTACAAACTTCAAATTCAGCACCCAAAAAAGCATATAGAACAGCAGAGAAATCTGAGTTTTGTCCACGAGAGGGGATTTATCACTACTGTTTTACTGGGCTAAATATTTGGGACGGTTTTAGTTCCAGAGTTGAGTTTTGAACTTAAAATACTTTAGAAGAATGAGTTTTATGTTTTGTGTTCAAAGAAATAGTGTATACTTAGTAGCTTACTGCTCAACAGAAGAACTACCAAATTATGTAAACATTTTCTTAGACATATAAAGGACCTGTAAACATTTTGTTCGCTCTTCATTAATAATTCAATTCTTTGTTGGTTGAGTGAGATATATTTACTACTTTGCTAAGAGTGTGTTATTCAGTCTTTAACTTCTAAGCAAAAAAGATGTAAATCAAAATTTCTGAGCTAAGTATAAACCTTATTTATATTTGACATACCTCGGAGTTTTAATATTTTTGCTATCAAAATAAAATAAATACTACGTATTTTTTAGCTCTATCAAAATGATTTTTTAAGGAAGCAGATTTATATAAGTCCATTACACTGTCTTTTTTGGAAAGATATTCATGTTTTCAAACTATTTGATGTTATCAAATGAAATATTGAAGTGAGCATACAAATAATACCAAAAACATAAAATAATAATTATAAAAACCTCAAAATCTATAGCATTGTTAGGTTAGAACATTATTATTATTAAGTATGTTTTTTTTAATGTTTCAATGAGATTTATTTTAAGCTTCTAACCTAAAAATAAAATAAGGGCTAAAACTATTTACTTCTCAAGGACTGTGAGTTGAAAAAGATCGAGAGATGACTTTACTTAAATTATAACACAGTAGTTCACTTAAATTTAGAATTCTCAAACCTAGTAATTTAGTTTTTAAAAGGTAACGGTCAGTTGGTGCTGTAGAACATTATGTTTATCCCAGGAGTTATAGCTGGTATATTCCAATACAATGCTCTACTCAACTAAAAGCTTGGGAGGTGAGTGCGACAACTGAAGAAGTTCCATTGTCTCCCATGCCTGTGAGTATAAATGCTCACAACTCATTGTGCCTTATGGAAGTTAGAGATATCAAGGTTTACTGTGATTGTGAAGTCTAAATGAGTTTCAATGCTGAAGATAATCCCATGAGGCATCGTTTTTGAGACATGTAGTATGCTATAATAATCATTTCCAATGGACCTCAGACCGCACTACTAACCAAATTTTTAAAAACCTTTTGTAAAAATTTAAAAAGTAGGGACAAAACTTAAGAGCAACATTAGAAATACTCTGATCTATTGATACAACAATTTTCAAATATTGGATATTCAAACTAGTCACAATACCCTTTAATTATTATGATTTAGTGGTACCAAAATTGTTCACAAACCTAAATGTTCAATTATAGCTTGTGAAAACAACAAACAACACCTATAGTAGAACCCCTCTTAACCGGTCTGGTCTGGATGGAAACCCTGGCCGGTTGATTTGAGGTTCCCGTAAAAAATAGATTTTTATTCAAAAATAACCTACATATTTCATTAATAAACAAGCAAGTAAGACGTTATTGCAACTCATTTTATTGTATGTATGTACATACATACATAAACACCAAGAAATTAAACATTTTAAACTTACATAAACTTTGAAAACTGAATTTACATATTCTGTATCATTGTTTAAAAAAATCAGTTATCATATTTTTTTCTGTTCTTTAACCTTCAAAGATTTTTTTAAAGCCAAGTCTCTCCATTTTCGTATGTTCATCACGTTTAATACAGTTTAATCTTTATGCTGCTCAACATATCACTCAATATGTTACAAATATTACATATTTTGCTCCCACGAAATTCAGTAAAGGTTCCGACAAAGCAACAGACGAAGGAAAAGAAACAAAAGATGCCGCTTTGTCAATTGATTCTAAGAAAACATACAGTTGCCGAGGAAGGAAGAGAGGAATCAAACTCAAGCTCCCCATCCCCCGTTCTGCCAGCCATAACACTAACACAATACACATTGCACACCTAAACTTGCGTCACCCAGCTTTATTTTCCGGGAAATGTCCGTCAAACAATCAATATTTGAGACTTCGGCCAGGTACAGTAATATAATCTGTAAGAGAAAAAAAACTCTGTTGTTCCATTGGATAGGCCGGTTAATCCGAGGACAGGTTGATCCGAGGCAGGATAAAAGAGGTTCTACAGTACTTATTTATACTTCTGGATATGGTTGGTGGAGAAATTTTAAGATGATCTTTATTTGCTGTAACTGCCTTAACAATGTTTCCTGGTAGCAGAAAATAATTTCTAGTATTCCAAAAATTACTTACAAAAATTGTGAATATTATGAAAAATTATTTCATCTAAACCAAAACACTTACACATGTAAAGTTTGATATTTGCTAGTAATTCAACATTGACAATTCAACGTCTAGCTGTAAAATCACGAAAACCTTATAAAAGTAGAAAATATTACTTCTCCAATGATAAAACAAATATGTACACAAAATTGAGTAAGCATATATGTACTCAACTTATTGGGTGTTAAGTTCTCGGATAAGTAAGGGTATTTCACAATAATCTATGTAACTGCATAAAGTAAAACACATTATTTCTCCTATTTATAGACTACATATAAAAGGCATCAATAATCATGATATTTCTTGAACTGCAATGAATATAAACGCTAAGGCGGTAGGTAAGGACTTTTATCAATAATTTAGGTAACTGCATATAGTAATACTTATTTCTTCTATCTATATCAAAGGTATCACTGGTAACACAATTTTTTTTTAATCCCAATGGATACAAACTCTAAATTTGTTAGTCCAGTGGTTATTGGATGTTTGCTGCGAAAGGATTTTTGCCCATTCAACATCTAGCAGCAAAATTGCAAAAAGTAAAAAAACTAACACTATTTCTTCTATCTATAACATTATTAATACTTCTCCTAAAGTAAAGACCACGAAAGAATACCGTTGAGGGACGGGCTTGTGTACACCGAGACCTTGAACGCTCCAATCGCCTTAGTGTGACGTTGTCACGTTCTTCCCACGCTTCTAACTGAACGCGGCTGACTCAACGAATTTATAATTCTTTAAACTGTGCGCTTAAGCCTCGAGCGGTAAATACCAGGAGTGTTCGAGACTAGTAGATATGACAACGCTGCGCGCCCATCCTATTGGCCACCACGCAACGGTATTCTTTAGTGGTCTTTAATATAAGCTGTTAGTAATTGCGAAAAGTAAAAAACTAACACTATTTCTCCTATCTATAAAATTATTAATATTTCTCCTATTACTTTGAGTAATTCAAAACTGAAGGAAAATTAAACAAATTTTAATTACACAAAACTTTGAATTAAAACCAAATATAAAAAGTTGGGATAATAGAAAAATAAACCAATTTCATAAAAAAAGCATTTGTAGCAAATCACTTTACCATAAACCACCTGCATTTCGTCAACACTTAAAAATTCTACATTGAAAAAATGCCGTCCCTTTCCCTTAAACCCTTCCAACAAGCTTAAAAATCATTTTTGCCTAAGGGGAAGATAATTCATCGACTTTTGCCCAAACAAACTACATACTCAGTGGAATTTTCTTATCTCTCGCTTGTTTAAACCATTTTTAAACTTGAATTCATCAACAACAGGATTATCTAAACTCCTCACTCTCTTACGATTCTCCCCTGATTTGTTTGTATAGAATTTAAAATATTTTATTTACTTTTTAAGTAAGCCCACAAAGAGTTCCATGCAATTCATTAGCTTTGCAATCAGAGATATTTTCTTGACACCCTTTCCCATGAATGACCACCACATTCTCTGCGAAAGTCAAGGGCTTGCATCACACTCAAGGTTTAAGTGACATTACTTTATTGAGACACAAACAGCAGTATAGTAAACTTAATATGGTACAGTGTAAAAACAGTCAAATAATAACGATACACAGTTTGTATTATACAGTAACAATAAACAACAACATTTTAGGAACAACTGTCACCTGGTCAACAACTTTAAGAAAATATTTTGAAAGCACTTACTGGACATATGCAGAGTAGACAGATAACTGACGGAGGAAAGAGAAAGTTGTAACGTCTCCAATTCGCCTAACGGACCAGGATTTGTGCCAGGTCAATGAACTGTTTTGTTTTAACGACTTTTCCAACTATGTATTTTATATTAAAAGCAATGCAATATGTAGTATAGAACGAACTAAATGAAAAAAGGAAGCTTTTGTAATGACTTAACTGAAAACTATGTATCAGATTGAGATAATAGTTATCCTAGTCAGTTAAGCATTGTCATCTGCGTGACAAACATTTTTTTAACAGAACTGACCTGTGAAAAAACTAAACGAGTCTGTCAAAAAGTAAAACTTTGAGTTTGGAGGCTTTTTATTCTGGTTTACCTGCGACATTACATAAAGAATAGTGCAGTACATAAAAACGTCTACAATATCTATCTATTACAGTTAATTTAAAATATATGTATTTATATTATACTACACTAACATCAATTGAAGAACAAGTTTGCAAAAAAATATTGTTTTAATTCTGTATAACACCTTTAAATGTTTGTTGGTTATATGTTAACCATTCTCTCATATATTAAAAACTTAAAATTGCCTCTCTCAAGGAGAAGCGCTCAGTTAAATCTTGCCCAGCTTACGACCTACAAGACTGTACAAAATACATACCGTACATCACAAAATAAAGTGTATATAAACAACAGTATCTTGACTTTTGAAAAATATGAACCATGGGAAGAACTTAAGCTAGTCTTCCAGTCAAAGGTATTATGCTCCAAGTAATTTAATGTTAGATAAAATAATAAAAATTATAAGTTTATTTGGATTTGAATTGTTTGATTAAGATTCAGCTGTTTGTAATATTGTATTTACCTCACATAATGGGTTCGTTTACTGGCGTACAAATAGACATTCTTAGCAAGATTTCTACATTTGGATAAGTTTCACGTAGATCATTTTCTTTGAGCCATTTGTAAATATACCATGGATTTTTATATTCAATGTTGTTGGTTAGGAGTGTGATTTGAGTGAAGAAGTTATACACAAGCTCCTCCTTTAAGGAAACAAACAACAAAATCCAAGTCTAGTTGGCGATGTTAGTATTTATTCAGCTCTAAGGGTGCAGTCAACTCATACTTAGTAGCACTTTTCCCCCATCACCGATTTCATGAGCTCTTGTTTTTTCACGATTGGATTTTTAAAAACTTAAAATTTTTTGACCGTGGTCTGAGCCTATACGGTTTACACCCACGGCTTACGTTGGCCTTATGACTAAATTAGTCATAAATTAGATTAAATCTGGCCCTATGTATAATAATCAATGTGAATTATTGTAATATGGACTATTTTGAACTAATCGAAATTTTAATTTATTCAGCATAATGTTACTTTTAACAAATTGGATTTTCTAATAATTTCATTACACAAATAATTAAATTTTTTTTAAAAACTGTACTATATTATAAATGTGTTAATACAAAAACTCATTTTATTTCTTTTTAATTGTTTTAGAAACATATTTTAAAATGCATATTTAAATCTACAGTAGAGCGTCGATAAGTCAGATTAATTAAGACTGATTTTGTAAATCTATTCAAAATGTTCGGATTTTTGAAAAGAATAAAAAAAGGCCATTTGCACCTTAAACATAAATAAAACTTGCTAAAACACCCCTATACTTTAAGGGTTAAATAATTGGAGCAGATAAAATAAAACCATTAATTAATACCGGTACATATAAACTTATAAGTATTTTAATGATATAATATATTAAGTTATAAACATACTGCATGTAACATTTTTCTAAATATTTACAGAATACTGTACAGTTATACATTGTCAGAGATCTTAAAAGTCTGGAATTTATTTTTGAACTGCAGTAGTGGTTCGCTTTTTTGCAGTCAAGTTTCTGATATGTTTTAATGGAATTAGATGGGATAGTATACTCTCCATCTGATTCTCAAACCATGACATCAGAGTCTCTGCTGCCACGAAAGCTTTAGAATGTCGGCACTGCCTCTTCAATTTCATCTTTAATTTCCTCATCTAACTCAATTGTTTTTGCAGCCCTTTCACCACCAAGGAAGCTATTTCTTGGTCGCTCAAAATCTGATATTCAGGATGGTTTTTGTCAACAGACGGTGGCATCATTTTCGTCACATTGTTCGAATCCTGGTATCTTGCTGCATTTTCTATCACTTTGTTTACAACATAGTCTTTGTTATCATTTGAAATCTCTTCACCAGCACTTTGTTTTGTTATTCAGGCCATAATTTATTCCAGGATCTTTGCAAGGTGCTTTTGTTGAGGGTATCCCAAGCATCTGCAAGCATGTAAATTCTATCTTTATTATTAACTTTTTTAATGACCTACACCACTTAAGTTTGTAGCGCTACGACAACCTCGCCGAGTCTGTAGTTTCAACGCTTTTGACAAATACAATCTAAACTTTGTATAACAACGTCGGTTTTAACAACATACAACCTCTAAAAGCAAAATTCTGAGTAAAAGTTTGGTCCTTGTAGGAACATTACAGGAAAAATAGTCTTTATAACGACAGCGGCTGTAACGACAAAATTGGTTGTAGTAACGCTCATTTAGTCATTTTCTAGAATTAAAATTCGTTTATAACGACTAGCAGAAAGTAAAAAAAACATTGGTTTGTCGATGGGTTCTCACGAAGCTGGAAGGGAGTGAGTTTAATTCATCTTTATAAAAAGAGTTTGGCGTTTCCACTATATCCACTGTTTGGGCTAATGAAGACAAAATAAAACGTAGCTTCGAGGAGAAGTCTTTTTCTATTAAGAAAATCAGGACACCCAGCATACCGATTAAGACAATGCATTGCTGAGTTGGTTTAAAACTCATTGAAAGAAAAATGTTCCTATTAATGGCTTAATTTTGCTAACGATAGCGCAAGAATTTATGATGAAAAAAGGCTTTAAATCTGACACATCATGGATTCAGAGATTTCAAAATTACCATAATATCGTCTTTGCTAAAATATCTTTAGCAGTACTTCTCCTGGAGTTAAGGATCACTGGGAAAATCAAAAACCTCAATGTTTTAAAAATGTAAAAACCTTCTTGTTCAGCATGAGCACAACTCAAGATATTGGATGTCTCAGCATTTTGAAAAATTTTACACAAGTGGGATGCTCACCTAAGAAGAAAGAAGAAAAAATGTTACTACTGGTTGATAATTGCCCAGCTCATTCTCATACGCCATCTCTACAATGCACAAAATTAGTATTTCTACCACCGAATACGTCATTGCTTAAACCTATGGACCAGGGGAGTGATGAATGTCTTGACAGTAAACTTTAGAAAACTTTTAGTGCTGAAAATGATTGAAAAGTGGATTGAGGTAAATATAAATTTACTGGAAACCATAATAATGATTTCAAAGACTTGGGAGAGGGTCGAAAGTGAAACCATAGCCCATTGCTTCCGAGAAGCTAGCTTTAATTCCGACAGCCCCAATTCTGAAACCACGGCAAATGGGTTAAATGGGCAGAATGGGTGTTAAATATGAATTTACCTCAACAAATAGCAAACAAAAATATTGATTTTAACCAGTATGCTACAATAGACGAAGATGTTGAAACATTTACTTTGATAACAGATGTTGATATTGTTGCATCCATAACTCGAATGATGAAACGACTCTTCATATGACGATAATTTAGAAACAACTTTAGCCTCAGAATTTTGTCCACCTTCAGCTAACACTGCAATGAACGCCATGTCAACAGTGAGATTGTTATTCTCATTTGAGGAAGAGCCAAAGCAACATGTCAACAGGTTGAAGCTATGATTGTCTTAGAAAAAGAAATTGAAAAAATGTATTACAATAAACGTTCAAAAATTAATTACGGACTTTTTTCAACAATATATATATATTTTCTTTTATGTATTATGTATATAATAACATGCACTTCATATGTTTACATATGTTATATATTTTTATTGAGGTGTATATTTTTTCCTATAACATGTATGTGCATGTGTATTATTAAGTAAAGTACTGTATAATGTATGATGATATAACTACAAACTAGAAAATAATAAGCAATGGTTTCCCAAAATTCTGTACTTGTTGTTAAATGTGAAGTTCTGATTTTTCCTTGTTAGAAATTGCATAAATTAAAAAAATTGTGGGTGGTTATAACGACCACCGGTTATAACAACGAGATTTCCTTGTCCCTTATGTGGTTGTTATAAACAGTTTTGACTGTATTTACTTTATAACTTTTTTGCAGAAATTTAATCCGGACCATCAACGGTCCTGATTTTTTATGTCCGCTTTATCAACACTCTACTGTATTTATTATTCTATACTCTTAAAAATAGCTGCAAGTACTTTTTATAACAAAATTATATCTACCTAATCAGTACTTTTGACAATCTAGGCTTGGTCTGGTCCTATCAAGTCTAGATTAGTAAGATTCTACTGTATTTACAATTTTAAATATCAAATTTGAATTAGAAAATATTATAAGACCACTTAGTAAAATTTATTCATCTGGGAAAATTTTAAAAAAGACAGACTTCCTTTTTGGTATGCATTAATTTAAAGTATTGTATAGTATTTTTGTTTTTTCACGTGACATAGGATAAATAAATACTTTTCATTTATTAACCGATAAATGATAATTCCAGTTTATTTTAACTATATAAATTACTGTTAAATAATTATTTCTTTGATTTTAAAATTGTCACATCACTTTTACTTTTTAATAGTTTTGCCAAGTTTTCATGCAATTCTCTTTCCTTTTCTTTACACTCCTTTTCCAACTTAAGAATATCTAAATCTACATCAGCAATATTTTTATTAATTTGACTATCTTCTGATGAAATGACCATCCGTTTACACATAGTTCGAAGACTTTTAGTATTCATATTTTTCTCTTTATTTTCGGTTAAAACATTTTTCTTCACTTCTTCTTTTAAAATTTTTAGGTATATTTTAAGGAGTTCCTCTTCATTTTCCTCAGTATTACTTGTCTTACATGTATGCTTCTTTGTTTCCCCTAAAACTGACACCTATAGAAAGAATCTAAGAATTAATTAATCAAACTAATTGGAAGCATAAAGACATTAATAAACTGAAAAATATATAAGAATACATGGTATTAAATAAATGTATGGAGACATCTTCTATTTTGTCTTCTTTAAAAAATGTGTGGCCTGTTGATGCAAAGCCACAAATTTATCTTGACCACATATATCCATAGTATGATTTAATATACAATTTAATATATATGGCCTCTCATCCTCTCATAAGCAAAATAATTATATGTCATTTTATTATTTAGTAAAACCTAACACTAAATAATTGACTTAAACATACATAAACTTACTTTTCTGTTTATGCAAAAATCTAAAAAACATTTAAATTTTGTTAAATGTTTTAAAGATGTTTCATAAAAACAATCAAATATGTAACTCAAACTAAATGTACAAACTAACAAAGCTATATTAAATGTATAGCTAATGTATTAACAAAATAAAAAATAAAGGTTTTTATGTGATTGAACACATATAGTCCAGTCAATGAATGCATTGTAGTAGAGTGCATGGAATATGCGATAATGTTTGACTTCAGGACTTTGTTAGGAATAGTTAGGAGGTAAACATACTAAAAGTTTCAGTCCCTACACTCAATTCCACGTTCACAGTGCAGTACAGGTCTTACTGGAGAATAGACATGCTACTACCATTACAGGGAACATCACGTTTATTGTCATGCGGGTTGCGTCAACTGACCGAGTGTTGCATGGGAGTTGCTGTTTTTTAGTTGTATATTATCACTGAGACTGTCGTATGGATAACATGGCTTATGGGCGCTCTGTACTTCACGGTGAACGTGGAATCGTGTGTAGGAGGTGATCTAAAGGCGGGAGGGAAGTGGAAAGGTCCCATTTTTTTAGTTTTATTTATATCTCGGAAACAGTGCACTGTAGAAGAAAATAAACTGTTTCAAATAAACTTGAAAGCTAATTAAATTTACTACAAAGTTGTTCCTTTACATATTTGTCGAATTCCCAACGGTTTTATTGAAAATTGATTATTTTCAAAATAATCATATTTACCTCACTCTTTTTGTCAAACATTTGCTTCTAGTGCCTTCCTCGATTGTTTCTCAGAAAAACTGCCAGAAACGAAGTTGTAGGTGATTAAATTAACTTCAATTTTATATATACTTTTGCCATTTTATTTTCAACCGATCAAAAGTTATCGAATTTCTAAATTCTAATGTTTCTCTAGAAATGAGTATGATTAGAGCCTCTTGAGTTTTAACTGCTGTAACTTGCTGTTATGATAAATAACAACACTTTAACAATGGAAATAAGATCATTGCAATTAAAACGCAACACTTTCTTATAATTATTGTAGCTTTTATTATATTACTTGGAGAGAGCCCTGCTTGCTCCGCACGCCAACCCCGTTGGGGCCTTCTATACACATAATTATCCTAAAGGTGTAGGATTAATAATAACCCCAAAGCTAAGATGGTAAATAATGTTAAATGTCCAAATCAAATTATTTCGGATATTTTATAACAACAGTTATAATAAACGTTAAAACAACCAGCAAGGCTCAGGTCTATACTTAAAAACCTAACCTAAAAGACAGAAATACAAATAATTGCTTCAAAGTTTGAAATCAGCTGATTACTGTATCAACAATAAACATATTTATTTATGACTGGCGGGGACCGTTACGCCGTTTAGAAGGGTGAGGGTCTTTATATCCGAATTTAGAGTCGAGCACACTATGTGTAATGCTCAGGACTCGTTAAATTCTTAAATAGAATATACTTTTGTATAAGTATAACAATTTCGGTATTATTTGACTGTACTATATTGGAAGCTTGCCATCTCAAACAAATAGTCCCTTCATTAATAAACTTCTAACCTGGATAAAATTATTTTTTAAAACTTAATACAATTTTTAAACAACCTATGATAAAATTTCTAGTACAATCATTCTACCGGAGGGGTATTTGTCAATCACATCTGGTGTCTGTAATTTATTGTAATAATTATTGTAGACTTATTTACATCATAATACGGTATGTGATTTGTAAAATTTAAATTAAGTTATATAATTTTTGATGTGTAAGGTAATTACAGTACTGTAAACAACAAATTAAGGTTCTTTAAAATATTCAAATCATATGATATACAGATATCTGCGTGAATGCTGGCACTTGGCCTTAGCCTGACGTGATGGGCGAGGGGTGTGGGGAAAGGGCATAAGTGGAGACAAAAAACATTTTCAAGCACGCTTTCTATTGTGATTCATCCTTTCAATGAACTGAGATCGATTATAAGCTTTACTAACATCTCAAGGTAATTACAGTTCTGTAATCAACAAATTAAGGTTCTTTAAAATATTCAAATCATATGATATACAGATATCGACGTGAATGCTGGCACTTGGCCTTAGCCTGACGTGATGGGCGAGGGGTGTGGGGAAAGGGCATAAGTGGAGACAAAAAACATTTTCAAGCACGCTTTCTATTGTGATTCATCCTTTCAACGAACTGAGATCGATTATAAGCTTTACTAACATCTCAAGGTAATTATTATATGTTAAAAAAAGACCTCAGATATAAGTTGAAAAGCATAAAACTGGAACATGGAAGTGGTAAATATACCTGCAGGGAATACTGATGTTTTTAGTATGGTTAGTAACCGATAGTCCAAGTGCCAGCATTCGCGCCGGGATCTGTACTATATGTTGTAATAATATTCAAGGCAATACAAGTACGATGTTATTATCACTAATAATTTTGTTAATATTACCGTATATATATTTTTTGAAATTAGCGTTTGAATTTTGTGGATTTAGTTTTGAATAGTAGTAAAATAAAAGTTTTTAAATGTACTACTTTTATTTTAAAAGATTTTACTACAAACAACTTTGATTAGATTTAACATCTTTTCTTTCTACTAGTTAAGATTAATGAAGATAGGTACAGCTTCTTACAAAATAAGCACACATTTTAAAAACAAAGCTTTATCTGAACACACTACAATACATTAGAAAGTAAATTATATTTGACTCAGATAAACTTACCATCCACTCCCAAAATATGTAACTTTTCTTCTTCCATTTAGCATATGTCTCAAGTACCTGTGTACAGTGCTCCAACTTGGATGTGAACTCCGAAACTAATGAAGAATCTTTAATTATCTTTATATCAAGAACAGAGAGATGAGGTAAACTACTAAAACCCAAACTAGCTTCATGTATCTAAAATTAAATTAAAAGTGGGTGAGAAAATTAAAAATACCTTATGGCTCATATTAATTAAAAAGTAATTAAAATAGTAATTGTACACCAAACATGTTTTAAGGCTTTGGGTAAAATAAGTAGTTGTAATCAAGTTATATTAAAGATTTAACCTTTTTAGAATAAGACTTTTTGTAATGTTTATACATTTTTAGAAGAATACTAGTTAAGAAAACTGGGTCCATAACTGTTATTTCACAAAGCATTTTGGGGTAAATCATAACATATTCATTAGGAATTTCAAACCATTTTTCCTCCCAATTTGTTTCCTTAAAATTGACAAATAAAACTATTTTAACTATAAAACTCTTATATTCGAATATTTCATGGCTGAAATTCTAGTTATGGTGTCTTAATTTTTTGAAGCTTTCAATTGACAAATTTAACATTATCAGTTCATTTAAAAAAGTTTAATCAAATTAATTCATTACACAATATTTGTTTCGTACTGTTTACTAATTAAATTAGACTATGCAGAAATATGATGAGTAACATAAGAAGAAATATCAAATAAATGTGTACATTACTACTCACATTACACAACAAATGATTTTAGCTCCTGGAATTATATTAATACAATACTTGTAACAGTTGTAACCATACCTTATTACAAAGCTGAGCTCTGTCCTCCAAATAATTGCCCATAGCTTTCATATTGAGTCTTATTTTTCCAGCCAGATGCAACAAGTAATGCATTTCACTGTCACATTGTACTCCTGGCTTGACTTTATTCTTGTAACCATGAGTACCCTGCAATTAACATACACAATATTGAAGAAATAAGAAAGTGTACACATTGAACCCATAATATAACCGTAACAATTAAACAGGATATATTAACTTAATAATTTGCCCCATTTTATTAATACCTACATAATCATAAACATACTTCAGTGGCGGCTCATCATGTAAGGCTCATGTAGGGCCAACCAAAAATTAAAAAAAAAACAATAATCGTTAAATAATATTAAATTGCTTTAAAAATGTAATCAAATTAATGTGTTTTCCATACTGCAAGATTGTTAAAACTAGATACACTGCACACTCATAACTGCGTACTACTTGATATTTAAACACTCATATCACAACAATATGTTGTTGCTGACTCAGGGTCTCTACACGGAATAACCCACCAATTATTATTACATAGTATGCTAAAAATGAATCTTACCAAACATTTCCGAATCATTAGTAGTAAAGCAAATAGCCCAGGGAAGGGATCACTGAAACTGAGTCCTCATGATTTAAGAAATTCTGTTGACTAGTCATGCCACACTTTTACCATCAATATTTTAAAGTTTATCTTTTCTTTGTATTTACGTTTTTATTGATATATAATTAAACTTGGTTTTAACAGTCTCGGCTGATGCGACAACTCGAACGATTTTAGCATGAGTTTTTGCATCTTGTCAAATCGTTATATTTTAACCACTCGATTGTACCGTCATAAATTTATGAAATATTTTACTTTAATTTCATTTAAAGTGTTTTTGTTATGTAAATACCGGGTGTCTTAAAAGTCCCACCTCCCCTCCCCCTATTATTTCTTGCATTAATGGAAATAGTCAGATTTGCAGTGGGGATTGTTAACATGAACAAAAATGGAGTTCTTTGGTGTATCGTAAATTTCAAACCCATTATTTTTCCCCATTTAAATAACATAAAAATGTTAAAGATATTACATCTGCTATTTTTTACAATGGTTTCATCCATTAGGGCACTCAAATATAAGTCATAAAACATAGTAAGGATCGAACACGCTTGTCACCTTATCACACCAGAAATGTTGGGAAATGTTAGGCAACACTTTGAGTCCAGGTTGTATCTTTGTCAAGAAGTCAATGGTTCTCATTTCGAGGACTTAATCTGAGTGAAAATGAGGTGAGTGCAAAGGTTTTACACACTGTAACATAGTTATTAATGAAACTTTAAACAGGAGTTTTTTGGGAAAATTATAACTTTGATTTGCCGTTATGTTGGATAGAGTCAACATACAGACCTCCGGTTTGCGCCAATCTTCTTTTTTATCAAGACCTTTAAACTGAGGTGTCACTCAATAGGGGATTCTCATTTAAAATTTTTGACTTACCTCCAAAATACCCCATTTTTGGGGGAGGGTTTGAATTTACAATACACCAAAAAAATCCATTTTTGTTCATGTTAACAATCCCCAAAGCAAATCTGTCTATTGCCATTAATAAAAAAATAATAGGGGGGGAGGGACTTTTAAGACACCTGGCATGTCATACTGTAGTAAACATCTCCTGTTAAGTGTGATGGCACTGAATAAATAAATGTACTATTGGCTTTGAATACTAAAAGAGTGACCTGCTGGGGAAGTGTTGGACAACACAAAAGGATAAACCATTCAATCGTACAGCTTGGCAAGACAGTTATTTCTGATAATACAGCTACCCCCACCCCCACAGTTCCAATGTTGCTCGGAGCTTTGCACTGTGTAGAAGTAAGTCAACATCCTGCAGTCTCTGTTTGTGAATCTTATTGTTACTGCCCACACACTATCGCATCATTATCAAAAAAACCTTTTCTACTTGATTACAGTACCTTATGTTGACAGTAATATTTTAATTCCATAATTTTAAAAAATGACAGTAATGCTGCAATTAATTGTTAATGTTAAAATTTGTAACCTTATTTTCAACATATTAATACTTTACACATTACAGTACCTAATAATTGTTTGCATTTTGAGATGACTTGAGCCCCAATTAGCTTGAATTACCGGGATTCTATTGTACTGTAAAAGCAAATTCCAGTTTTTTAAAATAAACGTCATGAACAATGTTGTTAAAATTGTGAGTACTATATAGTTTTTCATCCTATCTCTCAAGCTAGATTAAATTAGATTAGATTATTATGGGGTGGACTCCTCCTGAAAGGGTTGCAAGTCAACCCTTGGTTTAATGTGCTGTCCTAGCTTGTTAGAAGCCTATACCCCTTGTGAGGTCTAGAGTTTTCTCCACCAAGTACGTGTCTTGCTAGATGTTTCTTGAACTGACTACGTCCAGTAATGAGTCCTACAGCTCTATTGAGCTTCTGTCGGTTTAACTTGATTATTGATATGGTAAGCTTAGTGTTTGGTCACTTGATCAGTCGTTTTCTTTGTGAATGCCCAGGTAAGCTACACCATCTCCGGCATTGCTCTTCCCTGACCAAGTTGTTTACTGCGCTCTTCACCTTGCTAAGGCGGTTCCGGCCCCATAAAGGGTGTGGATGCTCCTTTCTTTGCAAGAGTATCTGTCACCTCATTTCCTTGAATGCCATTTCAATTCTACCATATTTATTGTGGTTAGTTTGATTAGTGTTGAGAGGTATTATTTCACCAGTCTGGATGTGACTTGTACAAGTCCAGTGCTTTAAGTGCTGCTTGACTGTCAGAGAGGATTAGGATATGTCTATTTCTGTATCCCTTCGACAATCCTAAGTGAGCACAAGCAGTGATTGCTAAGATTTCTCCTCAGAAGACTGTATAGGCGTCTCAAGACTCACACTGATGTTTATCCTTGGTGTTGTGCTGCATCTGCCGTAAAGATGTGCTGTTCATCAAAGATGTGTCTGTGTACCAGACTAGAGTTCTTTTGGCAGATCCTGGTTTGTTGTTTCCTTCCCGTCTTCTTGGGTTCTGAGGGTTACTATGAAGGGTCTATAGAAATGCAAGTACGCTGCATTTCTATATCTAACACTGCATTTCTCGGGTGTATATCTAACACCATGTTTTAAGTATGCTGTTTACTATGTCGGAATGTCCTGCTCCAGACACATCCTTCCGCCATTCATTCACATTCGTTAGTCATTATGTAGATGTCTAGAGGCAGAAATCCAAGAAGCTTCTCCATAACCACTGTAGGACTACTTCTGAAAGCTCCAGTTATGCATAGGCATTCAAGTTGTTGTAGACCTGTTAGTTTGTTCCCTGGAGCAGATTGGCATGATTTCTTTCACCAAACTTCCACTCCGTATGTGATTTGGGGTCTAATCGCAGCTTCATACAGAAAAAGGAACTATGATGGTTTTGCTGGGATTGACATTGAGGCCTTCCCTTGCGCATCATATTTTTTACGTCTCAGGCTTCTGTTTACGATATCCGAGACAGTGTCATCCCTTTTCCCAATAACCAAGATTGCTATTTCATCTGCATAGCCTTGGCTGTATGTTCCTGGCTCATTTCTGAAAGGAGACCATCGACCACCACACTCCAAAGCATATGTCAAAGAACTCCTCCAAGTGGGCACCCTCTTGTGACCGTGACCTCAACAATTAAACAAGCAGGGAGCTTTGTATGAGCCTGCTTGGGGTGCACCCACCTTGTTAAGCCTCTCGAGCAGTTTTCACACTATAGAGTCAAACGACATGTTATCGAATGCACCTTCTATGTCCAGGAAAGAGCACAGGACTATTTCCTTCCTTTCCAGAGCAGCCTCGATTCTCCCCACAAGATTATTTAGAGCAGTTTCATAGGATTTTCCAAGATGGTAGGTGTGTTGATTTCAATGAAAGGGTACTCCGGATAGCATCCCTTTCCTTATTTACCTATCCACCAGCTTCTCCACTGTCACTCGGACGTAATGTCAACATTTGTTTGATCCATTTCTTGACACTAAAAATTCTTTAGTGTAGGATCCTTTGTTAAACCTTTAAACTAACAATTTGTAACTAAAAGTATGAAGTAGAAATAATCTTCTTGAGGTTAATTTCAAAATTGTAACGAGACAAAATGAAAAGAATTAGGAAAACCTACACCTAGCAAAGGTTTTGTTTTGGAAAATCTTAAATAACAAAAAAAGGAGGTGCAGGTAATTTTATGAGACATTTTCTCAGAGAAACTTACATAAATTATGTATTTACTTCAAAAAATGAAATGACTGTATAGTTTTAAATTATTTTTCTGGTTATTCTAACATTAAATGTTTGGATCAAAAACATCATATTTTAATTTGGATTAAAAGCTTGACCTCCAGTTTTGTATGTCTAGTGGTAGAACATTGTCTTATCTAAGTTATTAGAAATTATAAGCCCACTAGATGTAACTATCATGAGCCTCCTCTGATACATTTTACATTCTTACAAAGGCGGTTTAGGTAGGGGATTAAGGTTAAGGTACCATTTAAACTGAACTGGCATTTGTCAACTAAGTGTAGGCCTACATGAATAAATTTTCCTTAAAAAATGAAGATATTTCAATCCCATTCAAAACAGAAAAACATAAAAAATGTAAGTTATAAATTACACTAAAGCCTTGTCATAATAAATATTGCATATTAATTTATCTTCTAACTCTTAAACTAGAGTTTTAATGATTAATGGTTATCATATATTATACCGACATCTAAATGTTATACAAATTTAAACACTTATTTATGCC
Source organism: Philaenus spumarius (assembly GCA_018207615.1). Classification (NCBI taxonomy): domain Eukaryota; kingdom Metazoa; phylum Arthropoda; class Insecta; order Hemiptera; family Aphrophoridae; genus Philaenus; species Philaenus spumarius. The sequence continues at coordinate 394,052 of JAGFPH010000190.1, read as the reverse complement.
TACAAAAATTAGTTACGCATCATGGAAACAACCACCACAACTTGAATTGTTAGAAGAAATATTTTAAAAATAGATTTGAAACCTAAAAAGAGAAATGAGTTTCAAAAGTGTTTGTTTTTAAGAAAGAATGTTATCACAAAAACCTCTAGTCACAAATAACTTTATTACTAAAATATTTTAAACAAATCTTCAACTTATAAGTATACCAAGAAACTAGAGCTACTAGTCAAGTTAATATTTTATATAATATATACTAATATTATAAAGAGGTAAAGTTTTTTTTTTTATCTCTGAAACTACTGAACCGATTGAAAAAATAGTTTTACTAATAAAAACCTACACTATCCCCGAGTAACATAGGCTATAATTTATTTCGATAAAAACATTTTTTTTCAATATTTGTAGATTTAGTAGGAAAAAATTCTTAGGTTAGGCCTAGGCTGATAAATCAACACATGTATTAACATTTATTACCATAGCAACCAATTGAATAAAATAAAAGTTAACAGCTGTTTGCTTTAATATTTCAATTTACAGCTAATTTAAAACTTTGTATTTCTAACTTTTAGATTAGGTTTTTATTGAAGTGTAGACCTAAGCCTTATGGTTCTTTTAACCTTTATTATAACTGCTGTTATAAAATGCACGAAATAATTTGATTTGAACATTTAACATTATTTACCGTCTTATCTTTGGAGTTATTATTAATCTTACACCTTTATTATAAAGAAATCATAACACAATTATGTCTAGAGAAGGTTCCAACGGGATTGGCGTGCGGAGCACGCAGGGGTTTCCCCTAGTTTTATATAAAAAATATGTGAACTACAGTTTTTATATGATGTACAAAACCGTCGCTATGGTATATATTTTAGCAAAGCGGCGAAGGGGAAATGCTACCAGTCCTCTAGTACTGCTACCATTCTCCTCTCGAATTAAATGTTAACTCAGCCAAGTAACAGAATAAAACAAAAGTGTGTTTTTTAAGAACCTTTTAGAACAATGATGTTATTATTTGACTGCGATACCTGATCACTGAACTCCAAGTACATATGAGACTTGTATATGTGATAGTTGATATTTATCCTCAAAATATCATTCCACAAAAGCCACCCAAGGATAAGAAGCAGTTGATGACCGGAAATGCTAGCTGATATTCGGTGAGAGTACTTGTAACCCAATCTTGATACATTCTTAATTATGCACAGAGTTCTATCCTCTGAAAACCATAAGATCATTCCAAAATGTACAGTCTATTACTTAGAGAACATTATGTATTGGCTTAAAAATGTTGTTCAGTCACCAGATATTTTTTTTAGAACTAGTAACAGAACTATAATTTTAAATAAATCACTTATTATGTTTTTCGCCATTTTGACTATTATTATAAATTAATATAATTACAACTTACTGTCCTCAATAGTCATTTGTCGTATAAATTTCAAACAAGTAAGTTGTAATTATATTAAATAAATCCCTAGAAAATTTTTCATCAATTGATTCATAGTTAATAAATTTTTATTTAAATAAGAATTATTGCTTGTACACATTAAATGTTAGTCAAATCAATACATTTTTATAACTTGTTCACCTCAACAACTCAGATTTTGATGAAATTTGGCACAAAGGAACCCTTCATTAGAATAAGAAAATACCAAATTTTTTTGTATATCTACCCGTGTTGGAATTGCAGCCCATCAAGTTTCCAAAAATTGTCAAATAACACCTGTACTAAAAATTTTCAAATTGTGATTGTAACTCCCCTAAGAGATAGCTGTAAAAAGTGTCCTTTGCAGCATTTTATACAACCTTTCATAATTATGGAAAAAATTATTTCACAACACAACATAGGTTAAGAAAAAACATTTATGTAATTCAAACTCAAAAATGTATTTTGGATAGATTAAAAAAAAATTGTATGTAACAGTTTAGACAATTGTTAACTAGTTCTGCAAGTATGAAAGTGAGGCAGCAATCAATGGAAATACAGTAATAGTCCAGTCAAATCACCTCCGGGGGTGCCTATTTCAGGAAAAAAATATAGAAGTTTTTTTCTCACTT
>JAGFPH010000190.1:372635-386991 GCA_018207615.1 Philaenus spumarius | reverse complement strand
CCCAAAAAACATATAGAACAAGTGAGAAAAAAACTTCTATATTTTTTCCTGGAAAAAACACCATTTGACTGGACTATAAAGCACTGATTATCCGACACAATTGGTGCAGGGGGGCGTTCGGATAACCGATTTTTCGGATAATCGAATATTTCTGGAAAAAAGTCTAGTTCTTTGTTGAGAGTAGTAAGATGGGTGGGACACAAATAAAACACGTTATTGGAATAGAAATAATAGTCTGATTTAAGTTTATGTATAATACATACTGTACATATAAAGTAAGGATTGCACATACAGAACATAAACTTGGTTTACTGACTTAGTTGTGATAAAAAATATACAAAATTAACCTAAAAGAAAAAAACGAACATGTTTGTTTGCTTAAGTTTTGAGACTGGTGTTTTTGCCGCTATTAGGGTTAGAATTTAGCCAGACTCTTTTCGCGGGTTCTAACACTACAATATGTTAATAACAAAGGGACAGATCAATAAGAACGCATCCAGTGGTTCAGCGGTAATACTTATTTCTCTATTTACTCACACAATACAATAATACAACTATATACGGTTTGATACATTAGCCTTTACTTATCCTACATACATTTCTTTAGTAGGTATATTGACCCTTATAAGACAGACTGGATTACGGTATCTGGCAACTAAAGCGTGTTACCTTTATGTTAATAACCCCAAAACTCTGAATACAATGTGACTTTAACAATAGACCAAAATACTTTTCTTTGCTCACTCAGTGTGTTGTCTTCCTTCACTTGAGATCTCAATGGTCCAAACTTTGAGCTGATTTCCCCATCTCGATTTCCTGACCGCACTTTACACGACGAACTGGCCCAACTTTCGGCCCAACACACTAACAACAGACTGGCCCCGAATCTATGTTAAGCTCCAGTATATACCCCATCCATCGCTTCCTTGTTGTCATCTCCAAAACAAACCATAGCAATGCGACTTCCGTGTTCCGCGTTTAACGAACTTTCACGCGACCTTGCTACAATTTCCGTATTTATACTACATTTCCTGGTCTGTCTTACTGGTTAATACCTTTACATACAAAACACTAATTCTAATAACTAATATACTAAAATATATCTTTATTACACATTCCAAAACATAACACCGCCAAGTCTCGTAGGTGTTTCAAAGACAGCAGCTGCACAGCATCGCATTCGTCTTGCTATTCCAACCATTTAATAGCAGTCTCAAAGAATTGGAAGGCTTCTTCATCATCAGCTTCCGTCTTCTCTGACCAGCACACAAGCAAATTTTGTGATAGATTCACTGTTCTTTTTAATGTCAGTTATCGTTGAATTCCCAACACTAAACTCCCGAGCTAACATTGATCCACTTGCACCTTTTTTTAATCATTGCACGATTTTAAGTTTGTCAGAAAGACTAAACACAACACGTTTACGTTTCGCTGACATTGCTAAAGTCACACAGCACAACAAATAACAGCACGGACAGTTAAAACAACACTGATGTCAGTGACACAAATGAGGTTAGGTGTACAGGTGAACATGAAACAGTGAAATGGACCGGAAAAACGCACGTGTAATGTTGGCGTGAATTTTGAATCTTTCGGTTAATCGACATTTCGGATGACCGGCTTTCGTATAATCGGCGCTCTACTGTATAGCTTTTTAAATCAATATTATATTATATAGTAAATGTAAGCATGGTTTGTCCGTGCGTGCTCCCACCCCCGCAGCCTCTTGGTATGGTAGCCCTCCCCCATCTCCCATCCAAGAACAAGGTTCCTAAATATTCCAGAATGTTTTAAGCAGAAAGTTCTAAAATATTTTAGAATATTGAATACAATCCAAAATTATATATAATCTTCCAGAAGGTTTGAGAATGTTCTATAAAGTTCTGGACAATCGAAGGGACTTCCTGTTCCGAAACGTTTGAAAATGTTCTAGGAACCGGAAACGGAAAACAATGAAATGGTATCAATACGACAGAACCAAAAGAAACTGTGTATAGAAGAGTACATTTGTTTTGAGAGGCACAATCATTAATGACGCCGACATTGACAACATTGGAAGACTTGATTTTTTCCATCAACTTTTTGGGCAGTGTGCTTAATGATATCCCTTTCCCTCTCATAATTTTCAGGGGTGTGGATTTTCACAGTTTGTGTACAAAACAGTTGCAGACTTCAAATTTCTGTTCTGGCGTGTATTGTTTTATCTGTAATTGTTGGTTTCCTGTACATGTTAAAGGTTATTTAATTGTTGTCTTTAGAACATGTTTAAGTCCAGGTAGTTTAAGCAGTGGTTGTTTTCTATTTCTAAGTTCAAAGTGCGATTCGAGTGCATATATTGTTGAGGAATTTAGTTAAGAGATTTAACTGTCTGGCACTGCCGTCCAATAGAATGATAGTATTGTCCAAGTAACTATGGTAAAAAATTATATAATTTTTGTAAGGTTAGGTATCAGGAAATAGGTAAGTGTTTTCTTTATGGTTCAACAATATTTCAAGTAGGATACTTGGTAAAGGAGAGCCCATGGATAGGCCATCGTTTCAATAGAAAATATCCATTATTGAAGGTGAAGTAAATCCGGTTAATTTTGAGAAGGTTTACAAGTCTAGTGCCCGTTTTCAATGAAGTTGGTATACAGAATGTCTATTGTTGGATAAGGATGGTGGTGTACAGATGTACTATGGCAAAGGATGTTAACTTGTTGAAATTTTATGTACTTTTATCTTCTTTATGAGGCTCATAATATTTCTAAGTATGTACATTACTATTTGACTTGAGTACAAATCACTTATAATATAGTAATTATAAAACTGATCCATGGGCTACAATGACTAAATTAAATTTTTTAAAGTCTCTGGATATGTTTATGATTACTGGAATATGATAATCATTATGAGTTGGCATATCGAGGAGCTGCATTGATAGCTACTGCAGAACACGTGAGAGATTTATTTACAATAATATTGAGAACATACATATTATTCATAGTAATCCATCAAACCCAAATAGTTATAGAACACATTCAAAGAAATTATGAGCGATGATGGAGTTTAGCATATTTGTATTATGTTTTAGCTAAGAATAAAGTTAAAATTACTTTGCTCCATCCATTTGTCCTATCTCCATTTACACCTACCAAAGAAACCCAGATGTCTTGTGGCTATTTTTAAATGATGGACTTTGCAAAGTGAACTAATCATAACAGGAAGCATAATATACTGGATTTCAGAATGCAGAAAACAAACAAATAACTTTCCAGCAGTAGTGTATGTAATCTTTGAAAAAGGCAAGTTTGTTACTTTCTATTAAATTTTTATTTAAAGTTAAATTACATATATTTTAACTATAAATTAAAGGCAATATTTATACAATATATATATATATTGCTTTACAAGTTCATATTTATGCATCAAGCCTATTATGAATTTAACCCTTCCCGCGCTGTAGACGAATATAACCGCTAAGTTTGAATTTACTCAAAACGCTGTGGACAAATATGCTTTTAAACATTGAGTGTATTGTCAGGACTAAATAGTTTTCAGTTTTGCCGCTTGAGTGCAGCAGTTATTGGGTAACATATCCATTGGTTAAAAACATAATGGCGGTCTACTCCGAACTCCGACTGTTGTGGGAGGGGCACCTAAGTTGGGGTGCTACACCTCTAATGCTCTGTTTCGAGCAACGCTAACGCTGTAGACGAACTAATTCGCAAGTCAGTTCCGTGCAGACTCCAAGCGAAACTGTACTGTGTTCGTTGTTTTATTGTTTTTTTGGCAGAAAACACTTCATGGCAAGAAGAGAAAAAAAGGCACTGGTAGATGTGTTGTTTGCGCTCAACAAGGAATGAGAAAGGAAACGATCTACCTTTGCGAAACATGCACCGCACGGCCCAACCTACACCCTGATGCGTGTTTCAAAGGGTACCTACCACACCCTGAGCTGTAAAAACAATTTAACACAACCACGGTTATTTGTTCTTTTTTTCTTACAATTCTTACAATATTTTATAATAACCTAACTACACGATATGTAATAAAGCAGTGTGGGTTTCACGAGCTTGATTCTTTCTAATTTTGTAGTGTTTTTTTTACTCATTTTGCTGTCAAATAAACCAACTTTGATTAAAAAACTATTTTTTTATTACCATGTCTAATTTTTTGCTACAACAAAATCGAAAAAAAAATTAGCGTTGACTTATTAAAATCTTAATTTTTTGAAGGTATGTAGCATTACAGTGCGAGCGGTCCAAAATTTCCGTAGCGCAGGAAGGGTTAAATGTTATTTATTATTAACCAATTCACCATTTCTAATGGAAATTTTCAATGAATTAATGTATTTAAAATATTTTTAAAAAGGTATAATAAACCAATAATATTGCTCTCCAACTTTTAAACTTTCTGAACTAGTAAACAACAGTCTAAACTGTTGTAAGGTGAAGTGGGGTAAGTGTAACCACGTTTTAGCATAGTTCAACTTTTGAGGCCTCTCACACATTAAATATGCAATGTAAAGAGATGATTTTTATACTAAAATGTTCCTTGTTTAATGCTCTATCAAGTTAAGTAGGATACACTTAAATTAATCAAGCAGTTTTTTTTTTAATCCCCCCCCCCCCCCCAAACATGACACATAGTTACACTTCCCCTGGCATTCGGGGCAAGTGTAACTGTGATCTGTACTCTGGCCATTGAATGAGGCTGTAGAACCTATTGGGGCAAGTGTAATTATACTCCATTTTTTACTGATCAAAGAACTTTTTGACTAATTTCTTTTTTTTTTACAAAGCTATGAATTTTTTTATGAAATGATTTAAGGAAACTGATAAAAGAAAATATAAGATAAACTATTTCATGCACAAAACACACAGAATGTAATAAATTATTCCACTTACCTTTGTAGACTTAACTTCTTGGTTAAAAAATAAGGGTTTTTTTTGTTCAAAAATACTCTTTAATGGTTTTTTCTGAATCTATGCTTCTAAAAAAAGTTATCTGCGCTTTGTAGATTGTTTTATATGAGATAAAAGTTTGTTTTGGCAAGTTTATTTTGAAACATAGTAAGTTAGTTAATAGAAAAGCACCAAATCTAGATTGTAACTTAAAATATATTTGTAATCACTTACATTTTTTCACTTATATGTACAAAAAATAAAGTCTTATGCATACACAATAAAAACAGAAAACCAACCAAATGTTAAGATAGTGGCAACTAAAAGTAATGGGGTAAGTGTGACAACACTGGTTCCACTTTGTGGTTACACTTACCCATACCTTAACCCTCCAAGTGCTAACATCGCATATGCGATGTTTGAAAGTTGCGTTAGAGTGATAAGTGACGTTTGCGCAACACAAATGCTATTAGAGGTGCGTTTGAAAATAGTTACTTTTAGAGACTTTGAACTGTAAATATTTATTTTCTTTTTTTCTTCTTGTATATAATGTGTGTGTTATTCCTTTATAACAAATTAAAACCATAAATATTTTGCCTAGACAGTACTTTTATATCTTTAGAGGCAAGTTTTTCTTCTTTGTGCAGAAACCCATTTTTTGTAAAAAACGGAGTTGTTTTCTTTTATAGACGAAAAGTTTTTTTTACAGCAAAGTAGTAGTGTTATGTACCTATATTTTTATTCACCATAAAATTGTTGCAACTTTTGGCTGTATTGGAATTTCTACAGTAAGGGAAGCCTGTTAAAGCTATTTACTGTAACGAGCATGTAATTGTGATTAAAATAATATATAATAAGTTTTACTTTACTGTTAGTGAGTATTTAATAATGATTTTAGTTAATAAGCAAGCCAAAAAACCTTTAGCGCTAAAGAGCAAAATAGTCAGCACTTGGAGGGTTAAATGGGGGGGGGGGGTGAGTGTAACCACGGCTATAACAACAAAAATAATTAAGCAAGAGGGAATACAAAAACACCACTAAAATCTGCTCGCTAAACTCTACCAAACACATGAAAAAGCAATGTTCTAAGTGCATTTGTTAAAAAGCAGGAACAAATCAGATTTCGACTAGGGCACCATTCCGTCTCAAAACATAAGCATTTTTCTAAACTGCATAACTTATCAGTTTCTGATAAGCAGATGTTACACTTGCCCCGTGATCCTACTTACCCCACTTCGCCTTATTTATTTTTTTTAAATTTCTATATTTTTCAAAATATCTTTTCTGAGGAACCAAATAAAAGGTAATAGTTGTCTCCTATTCAACTATTTTTGTTTAGAAGTTATAAGTCAAAACTGTTGTAGTACTGTTATAAAAGTCATTTCCTAAAATCTGGACCTGTCTTCCAATAAACAGAATAATGGTCTAAAAAAACACAAGATAACTCAGAACTCAAAATGTTGTGAATTTCAATAATGGAATTCATTAATCAGTAATTAAGTTTTATGGATTTTATCTTACTAATGAATAAATCAAGTTAGATAATATTCTTACCTGTGCACTCTTCAGAATTGTGTATTGCAAGGCAACACAGATTATGTAACACTTGCCAAAATGCTTCTGTCTGAAACACAAATATTTCTGTAAAGGCAAGACATTAAAATATAATATAGACTATATACTTAATAACTTTGCAGATATAACTTTATGGCAGGATGTAAAATACATCAGAAACACCAATTATTTTTTAGTTGATCTTATTCTATTTTATGACTTCATCAAGGGTAAATTTCTTTCACATTGCTTATGCTTATTATTTATTATTGTTTCCAGTTTCTATTTATATATTATATAAACCGTTAATTACCTTCTAACATCGTAGCAGATTTGAGATGGCTGCCTGGAAGTTACTCAGGTAGCGAATGGTGAAAGTTAAAAAAATGTTGATTTTGTATTACTAAGAGAACAGACAATTAATTTCTATATTTATGATATAAAATAAATATTTTTATTTAGTCAATATAAGCTAATTAAAAACATTTAAATGAAAAGGATTTGATTTAAAACCTAATTAAGGCTGCAATTCAATATTCTTCAGTTGGTTTGGATTCATCTTTTAACTTTCGTTTTCCCACTGTACACCATTCATTAGACTTATGGGCACAAAGTAAAGATATTAAGCAAAAAATACATAATGTAATCTTAAAACATCGTGGAATCCAGTAAAGTTGTAAGTTGTGAAGTGATTCTAAAATAATCCCAGACTAACCTTGACCTGGATTCATTAAAATCTAACGCATTTAAGGTGGCGTAAATGTCTGTATTCTTACATATATTTTATTACCTTAATCCAAGTCTTTAGATGTTCTATTTAAAGCTGTAATTTTTAACTGCAACTCATTGGACATCTTCATCTCATATAACTTATTGGTTCTTGTTTTGATTTTGTTTTCAAAATCCTGATCCTGTCTCAAACTTAAGTTATAGAATGGATCCATAAACCATTTAGTGGTACAAACTAGTGGCATGAGGTTGGAAGACATTTTGTCTTGAGAGCCAGCAACATGCTAAATCTGTTTTATTTAATTTTTATTGAAGATAATTACTTACTTAAAAAAATAAAAAACATACTTTTTTAGCATAAACTAGAAATTTTAGCCTAATGTAAATGAATTTAAATAATAAGATTTTCTAAATATTTCTTTTATTGCCCTCTACTATTATTGCATTGTAGTAGGCTCTTGTGCTGGTCACGCCACAATCGCCCGGGACTTATTGCCAAATTACGGGCTGGTTACATGTAACTGTATTTGACTTTGTATTCTTACTGTTCTCTTAGCTAGCCAAAATGTCTCTAGGTACCGTCTGCCTGACCTTTTTTGTCTTTGGTTGAAACAAACAACTTAGTTATTTTATGTTGCATGGTTGTTATATGTACGTGATTTTTATGCATTTTATTGCCTATTTTGCAATACAGCTACTACTATAGTCCAATTAAAACCAGAAACGTATTGGACAGCGGCTGTAGTGGGAGGCTCTTCGGGAACGATTGGATATTTTCGGCAGCAGTGTATCGGTGTTAATCTTTCGTTGCTGCCAAGTCGTGCAGAATAGACACAAGTTCACAATAAAGAGACTAACAAAAGGCATGCGCATTACTGAGAGTGATAAAGCCAGCCAGATAAATTTGGCACCGCTGTCAGGGTTATCATGGCAACTGCCCGATTGTCATTGGCCGAGCGCAGAGCCTAAAACCCCACCGTAACGGCCCAACCTTCTCCAATACGTTTCTGGTTTTAATTCGACTATAGTCGTTACTGCTGTTAGTTTTACACTGTGTGTAATAATGGATCGTGTAAACTTGTGTAATTCTGAAGTTGATAAGTATTTATACAGTAACTGTGAATTTTACAAAAGAGCTGAAACCAGAGGGCTTTGAAAACTATGCCAAGTGCTGTTGTTGCACCTTGAAACTTGTTTCAATGTTTTTCATACATTATAGTCCTCGGGCCCAGGCCTTTAAAAGTTTATGATTACCTAACTCTTGAGACTTCGTGTATCTCTTATTTACGTATAATCGGACATCATTTTTATTTGCAGCAATTCCCAATAGCAGGGCATTTTCCTTTAAGACTCCTGCAAAGTCATTGATTTGATGCGGTAAAAAAATTGATTACCTAAATGTAATCTTTATTTTAATCGAAAGTTTTTTTTTATAAAGAAGGTGAAAAACATTTTGTCGGACAAATATTATTGGTCATTTCTGCTCATCCTACACCAAAAAAATGCCAAAGTTAAAACGTAATAAAATTTAGTACCTAACCACTGATTTTTCAGAATCGTTTTTATTTAAAATATTTATAATTTTGTTGTAACCTTGTCCGACAAAGTTTTTGGGAATACTAGTTCTCGGACGCTCCTTGTATTAAATAAAAAGTTTTGAACATGCATTATTGAAGCCCTACATTTTTATACAAGTGTTTAGAGCTCATTTTGCAATTATATCTAATATAAAAACTATAGTCAAGTTTCTAATTGTTACGAAGTGAGATAAATGATATTATTACAGTAATTCATATTTAGATCATTTTACTAGAAGTAAAATTTTATTGATATGGTGCAACACTTGATGAAATCAAATCGTTTAGTTTCATTTTATAGTAAACCCATGACTGAGCTAGACAAGTAAAAAAACTGAGTGGGGCAGTTTTAAATAGAGTTAGGCCTAAATGTTAAATAGAGGGGACTAAATTCGAGGTTGCAAACTTATGCATTCGAAAAGGATCTAATTTAGTTGTATGACATAACAAAACCAATACTACCTCAACTGAGGACATTGGAGCGTGATTCTATACTTTTGCCAGTAAATTTACTCCTTTACAGCATTAGAATAACAACTGGGTGTTGACAGTAACGTATTATCCTGGTATCAGGTTCCAAGTCATTATTCATATTATTTAATCTGTTACGTTAAATAACGACTAGGCCTATTTCTACCAAGAATAAAATAATACTTATGCCTATTAAGTTACAACTTCCTGATCAAGTTAACATGTTTTACCAGGCTAACCTAAAAATCCGCTTCATGACCAAAAAATAAAAAATCATATTTTACTAGTCTTAACCATTGCATTGCATTGAATGGTTATCTGTAACATATAAGAATTCTGCCTCAGGGCAAGCCCTTTGACGGTTAGTATGATACATATACATGATTATATTAGTGTTCTTCACTGTTTACACTAGTCTTAACCAATAAAAATCCTGAAATAAATATACTTACACATTCCAAATTGGATATGTTAAACTTTGCTAACCTAAAATATTCTGGTTTTAAATTGACGTTAGTGAGGTTATGCAAAACTTTACACAACAATATAATTACTGCTTTGAAATCAGACATTTTTACATAAATATACAAACAAATCAGTTAATCTCACAATTTATTTTAAAACATAATGAAAGAAAGGCAAGGAATGCACATAAGACTAAGATTTTAAAATAATCAACTGTTTATAATTTCATTAATTTCAAACATTATTTCAACAAATTTCTGATTCTGATGTCTTATTTTGGTTTTGGCGGGGAAAATAGTTTTGTCATATTTATTTGACAAGTAAGTGCTTGGCGTTTTAACTTTGATTACGGATCTTCTATACAGACCACCTAATGCATTATTTTGTGAGAGCTTTTGAAGCTCAAGTTCAAGTACTGCTGACTACTTCACAACAGGTTGCACTGTTCTTGAAATGAAGTTACTTTAAAAATGATGAACTTAATTGTCTACTAGAATGTGCTACAGTCGATCTTACCGTTATTAGACAGTAATAATTGCCACTTTGATTTTGTTTAATATAATATTATGATATTTTTGTAGTTTAAATTAAATCTGTAGATATATTTGATATATACAGTTATCAAGTTATTGATATTATTAAGTAACAAATATGCACAAAGTTATTCTATACGTATATTACACAATCATTACAATATAAAAAAGTCTTAATAGCCATGCATACCAACTTTAGTGCGCTGTGAAAGTGACAGCGCTATTAACATAGGAGGTGAATCTTAATTTGTTATTTACCGTGAAACTAAGGCTGGTATTCATAGTCGTTTCTTAAGGTAGCCTTAAAGCTCCCTCATGTAAGAAAACCGTAAGGTCGAATCATACCTTAAAGAGGCCTTACAAATAGTTTTCAATTCATAGACGTTTATTTAAGGTGGCCTTAGGTGAGGCTATATTTAAGGAGACCTAAAGAGTAGAAGACACCTGTACCAATTTTACAAAAGTAAATACCTCTAGAACGAATATTTCTTTAACTATAAATAAAGCTATCCTTGTGTAATTTAACTTGTTAAAGCATTTAAAATGCATTTATTTAGTTTATTTATGAACTTAAACAGAAATCGTTCATAACATTCATGGTTTTTTACTTTAATATTGTTGGAACTTACGTCCAACAGTTGGCACAAGTTAGCAACTACAAAATCAGCTGCTAAATTAACTGGTGAATTTATACAAACTGTTTTATGTTGGGATATGAGCCTAAAATGGTCTCACTCAATCTCATCTAAACAAACTAATGATTAGATCAATTATGAAATCGGTAGCCTACAAGTCTAGTTTATGTATAGCTCAATATTTACTTTTAGCTATTGCAATATTTAGTTAATTAATGACACCGATAAACTAATAAAATAGCCTTTATTGATTTTAAATTTACTCCGATTGTCACTCCAACTGAATAGTTATGCAGTACAGTGTACGTTTTGAGGTTATGTGCATACTGATCGCTTTCATTATTTTCATTAATCAGATATCATATTAACTGTATGATTAAAATAAAATATTTATTGTTACATTTATTTGAACCGCTAGGCCTATCCAAAACAAACTCAATCTATAAAATTGTTTTATCAATTAATTTTGTTCAGTAGCCTACGGCAATACCTACTAGTACTAGACTAATTAATTATAAAAAATATGCAACAGACTAGTTAGTTGTTTTCCTAAATATTTCTCATGGCATAAAAACACAATGCTATCAATATTGTATGAATATGGGATATTGGTACCTAATCATCTTTTATTATAATTTATGTGGTAGGCCTACCAATGGGGCAAAACATTTTTTACTAAATCGGCATCCTTTGAAAATCGGTATCTCATTTCAAATTGCCGTTTAAATATTTTTTTCGAATGGATTATCATAATCCCGAATATACCGTTTAGGGATCCTTCCATAATAACATGCAAAATCAATAAATTAAAAAAAATCATAATTAGCGATTTCGTGTGTCATTAGAACCACTTATAAACTCGCTAAATTTTCCCAAAGGTACGTTAGTAGCTACCTTGAGAAAATTACGAATTCGAAGGTACCTTTAGGCCTGCTAATGAAAAGGAAGCGACTCTGCATTGCAAATTAACCTGAGGTAGCCTTTAGGTAACTTTAAAGAAGGTTTTAAGGCTATAAGAGGGCAGACGTGTTAAATTCTTAGATTACTTGAAAACTATAAAAATAAAGGAAAAACAACCTACCTGGACCTCAGAAGTGGACTCAGATCAACCTTAAATTATCCATACAAAACTACTAAACTGGTGAGACCCATCCAGGGTATAATTAAACATTAATTAACCTGAATCCAAAATTAACATTTTTACAAAACTAACAATCCGAACTTGGACTAAAGTTTCATCGATTCTAATTCATGGTGTTCATGTATCACATTATTTCATATAGGTTATGATTAATTTAAATAAGTTTGTAACCGTAAATAAGATAGAGATATATATAGGCTATATTTAATTTAATTGTGGTGAGGCCGGCAAGAACCATAAACCCCAGATAGAGTCATATTTCATAATTTGTTAACCTTATGAAGTTGTAATTATTAATTGTGTAAATGCAGTAATAATGAATCGTTATTGAACAATGTATAAATTTTAATGGACAATTTAAACCATCCCTATACATAAACATTTTAGTGAAAGGGATTAATATATGTTTTTGAATATAACCAAGTGGACATTGGCTTATGTATTTAATTGTGTGCATTGGTGAATAATATGTACATCATTTTTGTTTAATTCTATTAATTAACTTTGAATTATAATAAATATCAAATATTTTTGTTACCCTGAACTCAATTGAATTTTATTTCAAAGTTAATTTGGTGATTTGGTTCAGGACTTTAATCATTAAAATTATTACTAGATACTAATGTATTAAAGATTGCAATAATCACTGATTGGACTAAATTCGTTATTATTTAATTTGATTTTGAATTTATGAAATATACCAGACATAATTTATGTTAACCCATGAGTAGGCCCTATATGGTCTGGAAATCTTAAATGTTGTAATCAAAATAAATTTAAATATCACTTTTAAAATAATTAATCGTGATATTAATATTATTCAAATTATTTTCTCCAAATTTTGTTAACATATTTGTCAAGAATATATTAATATATATATATTAACCATAGGATAATTTATTACACTCTTAAATAAGAATCTTAACTTTATAATATGATTTGTACTAAGATGTTCTGATTTTTTATTTAGAAGTTGGTACATTATTACTCGCCAAGTAGGCTAATGCCAAGGTCTCTAGATAGGAAAGGTTACCTCATAGTCATGTAAACAAACTCAAACCCCTCGACCCGTTCCCTGTCCAGTGACGTCATTATAGTATAAAAACACCGCGCTACCATGAAAGATGTATGTTTCGTCGTACAAATCACCTCATTTTAAAAAAAAATAGATGTATTAAACTATTTTTGGGGTTGCAGTTTTTTTACTTTCTCCCCCTATACCATAGTATATGGAGAAAGTATTGTATTCGTCAAAATTTTCGAGTTTGAGTTTTTGGTGGAAATATCCGTTTTGGGTCCCCCTGAACCTAAAAAAGTGGTTTTCGGAGTGATGTCTGTGTGTGTGTCTGTATGTGTGTCTGTGTGTCTGTGTGTCTGTGTGTCTGTGTGTCTGTGTGGATGTTATCAGACCTAGAGCCTAAACCAGTCGTCCGATTTTGATGAAATTTGGTATGGAGGTACTAATCCACGGTATCTCCAGGCGTTTTTTTCATTTTTGTGAATTTTTTATTTTTAAGGGTAATTTTCCCATAAAAACCAATAAAATATCGGAAAAATTAACTTTTTTCAAAAACGGCTCTAACGATTTTGATTAAAATTTTACAGTTTATTAGGGACCTAAAGTACTATAAACTGTAAAATTTTAATCAAAATCGTTCGAGCCGTTTTTGAGAAAAGTTGATTTTTCCATTATTTTATGGATTTTTATGGGAAAATGACTGTTAAAAATAAAAAAATCACAATAAATTGGTAATAGTATTTTTTTATTAAGTTTCTATAATGAGGGAGAAAGTATGTGTCAGTTTCCTGATACCGTTTATTAAATGATACTTAAGTTACACATTTCAACATTTGTATTTGTAAGAATATATCTTAACCTTTTCAAAAACATTATGTTTATGTCATTAATTTGCAATTTACAATAATAACAAAAGTATAATCCTACAAATTTTAATTTATATTTTTACTGACTAAAATTTAAAATAAAAAGCTATCTTGGTAATACATTTTAAATCATATAACTAAAAAGCAGTCATTAAAATTGTATTTAATATTTTTTACAGAATAAAAAGAAAAAACTGCAATCACGATAATACATTTTAATCTATATAATAAAAATTAAATGCTATTCGTTGGTAAGCATCACTTGAGAACGGCTGGACCGATTTTGCTATTTTTGTTTTAAAATGTTCGTAATAGTCCGAATTAGGTTTTTATGAAAAGACATTTTTGTGTGGGATAACGTAAATACAGTGTGGGGTAACGTTTAAACTTATTTTTTTAAACTAAATGTAACAAATAAAAACTAATGTTTAACTTTAATTTTCTTTCAATTCGTGTGTTCTGTCCGGACGAGCCGAAGTCT